>PNEQ01051214.1:0-41236 GCA_003012365.1 Medauroidea extradentata
TCATTATGTTATCTGGTTTTCAAGTTTTGTATGAAGTAAAAACACGCAAATTTTGACTTTGAAGTGCCATTACGGGAAAACTATATGAGCTAATTTTTTTCCGTTAGAAGTATGTGTACTTTCAAGTAATGTGTACAAAACTAACACTATTTCATACAAGTATAAAATTATGTTTTTTCCCCACTTGAACAACCTTAAGACCTCGATGTTAAATTCTGACCGAAATCTCTTAATTAATTCATACTTGCATAAGTAATACAGTGCATGGCATGACTGCATCTATCTTGATCGTGCCTGTTCTTTTGTATGCAGTTGTTATGAGTCTGTGTCCCTTATTAAACTTGTCCTCCTCATTATTTAGATGACTTCTTATTCTGATTACCTCGGGTTTCTTTACCCGAGATTCTGCTTATGGATAACCGTAATCGTTGTTAAAGAAAATCCATTCGTTGAACTCGTCTCCGTCAGCCTTGTTAGAGAACTTACTCTAGATCTCGTGGAATTCTTACTCGTTCATTACATTTGACATCATTAGTTCGATACCTATTTGCTTTATAAGGCTATCTTGAGCAATCCACTTCTTGATGTATTTGCCGGCCTCCATCGCGTTATTGGTTAGGCACCGGTATACGGTGTGAAGGATTCTGGGTTCGAATCCCGGCTCGGGCATGGGTATGTGTTGTCCCTTCATCTCACTTCACCCTCATCGGCTCTTAAGACCTCGTTGTTAAAGTACAGTTAAACTCTCTGACCTCACATCTTGACGGATTGAGTCTTCAGACATCCTGTGATGACATTTAGCATGTACAGTGTCACATATTCCACATGTTTTGAAGATTGGTGACGCAACCATGTTCGTACATTGCAGATTGGTTTTGAAGTTCCCGTGGATCGTCACTTATTGCTATTTGCAATGATTTACATAAACAAATTAACTGGTCATACGCGTTTTAATATCACGATTTAGCTCATGAGTCAATGCCCACGTCCCTAAGTATCTGTATCTGTTTTGCCACTCGTTCAAGGTTTGCAGTCTTAATTCCTGTCCGCCCTCTGTCCTCTTTCTTTGATTAGACAGGACGAAACAAAGATGACAACACAGAGAAGCACAGAAAGTCTACAAGACTATCTTGTCGCGACGTCTGGTGAGATGACCCCTTCCTCCTATCATCAGGCACTGAGGTGATATGAGAATGTCCTGGCAGGGAACTCTGGCGGACCGTAGCGACGCTTCTCGTGCAATCCAGGGTAGTCGGCGCTACCGACGTGAACTGTCGCGTGATGGCAGCTGCCATTACACCTGTTGCTCCCGGGGCAGTTGGTGCTAATTGCCTCTCGCGGAACAGCTCACGAGAGAGAGAGAGAGAGAGAGAGATCGCCGGTGTTGCAGTCAACTCACGCAGCCCCGTCGATGTGGACACTATATTAGTCAGTCGTAACCAGTGTGGTCACCTGCAGCACGCTAGTCCTCGGACAGATATGACCAGCGGCCCTGAGTACACTGTTAATAATTTGTCTGTAAATGAAGCACACCAATGTATACTAGCTTTAAGGTCGGAGGTATGATTAAGGTTAGTTCTACAACAGATTGGAAAGAAAATGTGTTTTCTTATGGGAGTGTTTGGCGCATGGAACATATTTGCCGCTAGTTTCGCTGCACTCGCATGTGGACCAGAAATATACGAAAATGTTGTAAAATTAATTTTAATTAGGTCTGTAAATGACAGATTTAATTTAACTTAATTTAAATTGAAAAACAAATTCGCGAATTAAATCATCAACTTATTGTAACCTAAAATTCAGGAAATCTCTGTGATCGGTCAGTTTGCACTATGGTTTGCACCCATTAGCGATACTAGCGCTAAATTTTTCCTGTGCCAAACTTTTAACATTGATCTTTCTAACCTGTGGTAGAATTAACCATAGTATGATCGTTCGGGATAAAGTGAGCACTAAAGATTTAACTTTTGAATAAAATCACTAGTCGTTACTCCATATAATTTAACAGTAACAATAGTTACCTTACGGCTTGTACGGTTGGTAGTGAATTGCCGAATATAATTCCGTGTGTTACTCGCAAACATCATGTAACTTGTCCAGAGTGGTTTTACATTTCCTGATACTAACAATTAGGTGCGGAAAGATACTGATAGGCTGGAAATATAAATTTGCAGGGCTTTTCTGAGTGCTCATTCCATTCGTTTTCATTCAGTTCAGTCGGACAGAGGTTTAAAGCGAACGTTTCAATCCGGATTCTACACTCCAGTCCACCTCAGCGATTGGACTGGATTACTCACTCCACTCCTACTTCAGACCGGTAGCAAGGTGTTTAAAGAAAAATATACCTAAAGTCAGTACTAGTATCCGGCTCCTTAATTACTACAATGAAGTAACTCATTAGTTTTTGTACGTTCTTTTTTGTAGTTGCCTTATAAAATGTGTTCTGAGGAATTAATTTCAAAAACACGCATGTTTAAAAATTAGAAATACTTAACATACAACACAAATTGGACAAATAAATTAGATGTGAATTGTATCACGACTTCGAGAAACAAAATAAATAGCATTTACCATCTCCTAAACAAACGCCTCCAACCAATTTTACTTTGCGGATATGCAGTACGTTCAGGAAAAATGATAACAACATCAACGTGAGGGAAGATAAGCCCAAATTAAGCACATTACGTGTAGGAAGCAATAGACTAGCACCTATTGGCTGTTGACAGTGTGAATGTGCAGGGGGTGGGTAATGCAACCTTGTGGGCGAAATGTTTAAATCAAGCCTTTGTGCAGGTCTGCATATTGGAGAACCGCACGGCTACTTACACGTAACGCAATATTGTGGCTAGGCTTGCCGTAGTGTACAGTTTAGTGGAGTTGACGTATGCATGGGGAAGTAACGCCAAAATACCAGTGCAGCAGTCATGTTGTATCGGACACGGTACCCCAACGCACGACAGTCGACATACACACGAATCAGTCATCTTCACCACATATCAGTTCAAGTAAGAGCTGTTAAATAATGAAATACTAAAAATGTATATTTCGATAAACTTACTAATTGAGGGAAAGTAATTAAACAAATAAATAATTGGTAGAGATGATGGTATATCGCGAAAATATATTAGTGCCAACATACCCTTGAAAACGCTGTAGTTTCTTGCATCATACATGAATCGGTGCTATACATATGACACAACGTAGCTGTCTAAAATACCAATAACTGGCATCAAATATAACATGTCGGGATTCTTATTGACCCAGTCAAATAGGGTAACAGTTCCAAGTACAAACTGAAGCCAGTAATCTCCTGGGTAAGCTGAACGTGTGTTGAAATCCAACACAGTCAAGTTTTCCCGCGTTAAACCATCATATGGTGTACGTATTACTTCTATGTTGAACTGTTGAGTTTTGCGCTGTGACGAGTAAATATACATAAACCCATGTTGTGGAAAAGTAACACGCGGTGTTTCTTAAATTACTGATTCTATTGTAATTTTTCACACGCACATTGTCACAGCCAGGAGCCGATGCATATATGTAGAACCAATGATTTTTGGTGAAAACAATTTTGCAGGAACTTGTTTCAATGTATTATGTGTACATATACAGTTCTGCTTCATAGTCGGCGATTGCACATTTTTAACTCTCAGCGTCTAGGGTTCTACCCGCAAATCACAGACATGTGGTGTCGCAGTAACCTTGCTCCTGTTGGTACAGTCAAATGTGCCACGTCTGTGCAGCCAATAATACATTCTGCCAATAACCATGAAGCACATCTTCATATGTGCATATATGGCATTGAAACAAACTGTTGCAGAATTCTTTTCGCGAAAAGTCGTGGGCTCTACTGATTGAAAAAGTCCTTCAAAAGTAGAGCCATAAAAATTTCGCGAAAATAATTTTACCCCACTTTGTTTCAGTGTCATATACACACACATGCAGCTATGTTTCTTGGTTATTGACAGTTTGACAGCGTGTCTTGGCGAAGTGACTTCTCTAATTTGACTGTGTCAGTCGCAATAAGGTCACTGCAAAACCACACTTCTTTGACTTGCGGATTTAAATCTCAAGACACGTGAGTGTTATAACACTGAACCATTAACAGTAGATAGGTTTTGTACATTCGGACACAGGGGTGTGGGTGGTGGTTATTTGAAGCAAAATAAAACATATGTACTCTTAAGTATCACATACATTTTAATATTTTCTGTAGTAAGGTTTACTTTTTAAATCGCGTAATTGTTTTGCTGTTGATAAGGCAGGAGTACAGTATATGCATATCTCGATCTTCCAATTATTCCTTGCTGTAGCGCTGAGGTCAACATATTGTAAATATATCTTTACTGTCTGCAAATAACTAACGTCGTCTTTTGCAAGTGTTCAGATCTTGTCACGTGTGTGTCAAAATTCTCACTGCCTTAAGTTTAAAACTGCGGCAGTGTGTGGAACCAAGTTTCGACCGAAAATTCATTTATCCCGGTAACTGAGTGAATAAACTCGTGAATAGGGTTGCGTATGTTGCTAGTATTGCTCGAGATACTTCAAAATAAGAAAATATACTTCTTTAAAGTAGTGAAATAAAGATCCCAGTGGTTGATCTTTGTGGATATGTGGTTACTGTCGTCATTGGACCACAATACTCGGGACTGGGGTCTGTAGTATGCCATGGAAGTTTGTGTAGTTTTAAAAATATAAACTCCACTTCTTCAACATTTTCGGCTTAAAGTATTAGTTAAAGCAGCGTGTAAAGCTGAAATAAGAATATTTAATACTGTTTTGAATCAAAACCGTGTCGAGGTGAAACATTAGGAACTGTAGGTAGGACAGCTATTATTTTGGAGGAATGCTTCTGGCTTTAAGAAAATTTTGGTAGGTACCGTCCATTTTGTGATATAGACGGATATTACAACTTCCTATCTGTATGAACTTTTCGTAAAATACTTATGAAAAATTTTAATGGGATACTTATGCCGGGAACGAGGTTCTCATCAATTGTGCAGAATTCGGGAAACACGCGAAACAATGTTTTCCCGCGGGCAGACCGTAATTTGAAATGAACCGCCCTCTGGCTTGGGGGATGCGTGTCGCAGGAAGCAATAACCCCGTGTCTTGACGACGAGCAGCGCTGACGGAGGTTCCTCGGCGGGCGCCATTATCTCTGGGGGAATGAAGCTGGGAATACGACATTTCACTTCCCCCGGGCAGAGCGACTAACTAGAACTGTAGCCCGTCACGACAGCTGGAGACACGAACCCCGGGGTTACGATCCGTTCACGTCGAAATCAAGAGCACAGTGCTGGTGTTCTGGTTTTGTTAATCTATGGTTTTATTCGGGTGTTCCTGTGTAGCTTGTTTATAAGTCGTGCACTTATCTTCTGATCAGCCAGTCGCAATGCTGACTCTTCTTACATCAAAACTTCCATATATACGTGTGGTTTTTATTATACTTTCATGTTTATGGTTTAAAATTTATCGTCAATTAAAGCATTAAAGAAATCTGTACTTTTGGGAACCTAACCTCGCTTTAAAAACATGTTACCTACTCGGTCACAATAATACATTTCTTAGTTATGTCTCATCTATGTAATTGGAAAATCTGTAACTGCAAGTTCGCGGAAATCAACATACAATAGCCGAGGTAAAGAGGTGTGTGTGGATGTCGAATTTCCTATAACCCTGCGAGAAGATAATAAACGGTACTTAGGCGAATATTAGTAAAATATGAGAGGATGAAAGTCTGAAGGAAGGACTACCACCTTGAAAGAAAACGAACTCTGTAAGTTAATTGTTTTAATATATTTTAGTTTTTTAACATAATATTCAAGATCTAAGTTTAACAAAACAAACATAATATTTAAAGATCTAAGTTAAGCGAAATAAAGAATTATTCAAAACATACGAGGGTCTAAATGCAAAGCTCACATTCTCCACTTTTTGCTACTTTTGGCTACAGACGATAAACGCTAGCGTATTGATAAATGCCACAAAATTCAGCTGTGGTTCATTGTAAATTAGTTGGGAAAATTAGTATCATTCATCCCAAAGGAATTATAAATTAAGTTACAGTAAGTGTGGGAAATATTGCATTATAGTGTGGAGTATATCACTTTTGCCACATAATCGTGGAGAATGTGAGTTGTGCACCAGCAGAAATCAGATAATGTTACTTTTGAAACAATAATTACTATATTGCTGATCTTTAGCACACAACATATAACGATAATAAAACGTTTCAATAAAAAAAATAAAGTTCAAAATATTGGCAAAAATATAGGCTGATCACACTTTATGAACATGTTCAAACAGTTCAAATTACTAATGCCGACATTTCCTGTGCTTGTTGACAAAACTCGTCATCGTTGTCGGCATAAACTACCTTTTCGGCAGTATCTACGAACTGTTGATAGTAGTTTAGGAAGTCATCTCCATAATGTTTCTTTAGTAACGTGTCTACGTTCGATTTCTTTTACTGCTTTACAGAACAGCCTTTATGTATTACTGCTGGTAGCAATGATGGGTAGCAATGATTTCAAACTGTTACCACGTTTGTTAATGCTCTTGGCATATCCTAGCGTTGTTCTGTATGTTGTTTCTACTTGTATCAGAACGTTGCTACAATTTTGCGACCGTGTCAAGAAACCCTTTCGCATGCTTTGATACCAAAATGCCAATCACCAGCAGACTTGATGTTATCGCTACAGTAGTTTTCCAGTCAGAATTCACAACGTCTATTACCAATATTTTCACAATAGCAAACCTCTCAGAAATCGTGATATACTGATTTGGCTTAACAATGTTCTCCATTTTCTTTATGTCTTATTCAATATTTCCAAATACACGGATCGATGGTATGAATTTGTACTCTGTAATCGAAAATACAAGCTAAATTTCATGAACATTTACTGGTGCACTAAGAAACTAATGGATAATCACGCTAATACATATTGTGATCTTGTTTTGTCCCACACGTCCATCACTCGTTAGTCTCACAATACTGTAAGGGCGTACGTCTATAGAAATATAAACCTCGTAAAAGCAAGACTAAACTTCGTTAGCACCTTTGCTATACTCATGTTCTGTCCACACGTGTGATGCCATATGATATTTCGTTAATTGGGATTTCGAGAGGCCATGAAAAACACAAAAATTGTTCAAATAAAACTGACGGGTATAATATGGTGCCTGATCAGGAATTTTTGGCAAGGGCTGGTTCTTCTGACAGTCGTACGACACTATCACTATACTTGCATCATCGTCTTTCAGTAGCTCGTAAAAATCTGCTGCTCGTACGTTAGTCTGTGAACCACTACCACTAAGAGTTTCACTCGAGTATATTTTCAACAGTTTTCTGATATTCACCTCAGACGATAGGTATTTCCGTCCAGCTTTGTTCGCGCAGTAATGTCTCGCTGGACTTTAGTTTGTTTGGAAATTTCATCACACTTTCTTTCTTGACATTAAATCTCGTACCCGTTGTATCTTCGGACGATCACATGTTTTGTTGAACGGTTGTACAATACGATTCACTCTGTGCCTGGACACTTGTATACACTTCAGAAATAGGTTGAAGCAAACTGGCACTATCTCTCGCTCACGGTTGCAAATAAGTACTTAGCACGTGCTTCTTGTTTCACATTCTTCTTGTTCTTTAGGCGTCGACCTTTCACGGGCTGCATTGTTATGTGCTGCAATATAAAATTAAACTGATACTCTTTGCACTTTTGTTTGTGGAACAATTCATGGAAACGTCGTATGTCCTGGGTTGTTAATATTCTGCATAAAGGCGCCTTTTGTGTAGTTACATGTAGAAAATGCAGGAAATCCTTTAGCAACATACCGGAAACAGGAAACATCACTTTGGTTAGTTTACATTATTTTGCCCGTATACTGAACCCAACCTAACCTATTAACGTGTAATCTTACCTTTGCTTCTTAGCTTGTGCTGTTTTCCACATAGCTGGTTTGCTAGCATTTTATCTCTCTCCGATTTCCACTGGTGCCACACGTATATCAATTTTCACTTCTAATATTAACATCAAAACTAGCTATTAAATCATCCTGTACAGCATGATGATACTTCGATGACAATGGTAAAATGAACTGAATGTCTGTGAACAAAATGGTGGTCTCTGACCACAGAGAACTTACTTCGGACGAACACAAATTCACACTGAGTCAGACCTGGGGATCGAACTCAAAACCCCTCGCACCAAAGGCGGTCGCTGAACCAACTGTGCTATGGGTAGGGGAAGTGGGAGGGGATCGGCCCTCTGCGTCAAGCGGTCGGACCACCAACCGAGGCCTCCGGTTTAGCAGTAAAATACGTACAATTTGGTTGGACAAACTTACTTACTTACTTGCAATCAGGGCGGTCGGGCTCAAACTCCGCCCAATTCCCTCCCACTTTTTTCTACTGTTTACATTTTAAAGGTGAACAATATATCAAAACGTATTTTTTTTATTATGAAATACTTCCTTCGCTCAAAATCTTAAAGCATGGCTCCAGCAATCTTTATTACTTTGTAAAAACTGGAAAAAGTGGGTGGAGTTTAGGCTCGACCGCCCTGACTGCAGTGCCAAAGACGTACAACACTCTCGGTAACTCGGCGAACTGTAGCCAAACAATAAAAGGGTCAAGCAAAATAGATTGTTAGATAAGCGAGTGTCCAGACCTGTCCTTCTACGACCGTGTTCTGCAGCTGCACATACGTTTTCCTACTTGGCCATACATAGAGTATTAGAGTTTTCAACTCATTTTATTTGGCCACACGCAGTTCAGTATTACCGATCACCTTATGCCATTAACTCATTTTGACCCGCAAGTGGAGAATGTAAGTTGTGCATTTAGACCCATCAATTTTCCTCTGTCTTACACTTAAACAAACAGAGGACATGATCAAAAGCGTTGGTAGCTGGCCGGAACGTTGTTTTTCTTTGAGTCCTCTTCTCAAAGCACAGTAAAGCATGCGGGTACACACTTCACAAGATAACCAAAGCGCCTGATAACAGGGACGTGACAACTTAAAAATACTGATTTTAAATTAAATTCTTTGCTGTTTCACTTTTCATTGTTAAATGAAGTTATACACTTTCCTTCACACTTCCCGCATTGACTTATAATGCTCGTTGACATTTCAATAGCGTTTAGATGTTTTGCTTATAAACAACAATAGTGGCCTGAGATTATTTTAGGTTGAATTCTAATTTTAGTTCACTACTAAAGCAATACAGTGTTTGATGTGCAATTATGTCTAAACGTTGATCTTACAACTATCATTATGAGAATGTGTTAAACAGTGGTAAGGTGTGTGAAAAGCAAAAATCGTCTCCTTTAAAAACAAATAGGGAGGAAGCATGGATAGAGAGAGAGAGAGAGAGCGCGAGAGAGCGAGAGAGCGTGAGAGAGAGAAATATTCTCCGTTACAGACTATAGGTGGGAAACAAAAATTAATGTTATGAGGTTTTCACTATCGCGGTCTGTGTTATCATTCCGCCTAGAAGTGGAACATGTATTTTTGAAAAATTCAGCACCGTGGAACTGAACGAATGAAAGGCAACTAATGTAACCATTTCTAGTTTCCAATACAACATAATGTGTTTGAATTTAACATATAATACAATGAACTATTAACAATAAATAGGGACAGGAAAATTTCGCGAATTCAATGTATTGCATGTTAGAATCATCAAACTGTCCTATGCATACTCAAGTCCCTAGCAGCTATTCGAGGAAGTTCTGTAGCAAATTTCAGAGTACGTTTCTGAGTTTCGCATAGACCACATCCGGTTATGATATTGTTAATTACGGCATTCTGAAAATGCTGTTTTTTTTTTAACTATGTTGGAAGGCTTCGAAACAGTGTTTCAATATCATGTTGTCTTACGGTAACATTTCGTACTTGTCCAAAGCGTATTTTGTTTTCGCACAATGAGCGCATGTTGAATAGTTTCTTAAACAGCGTATTTCCCTTGTATATTAAAACGCATTTGAAGCGTGTGGAAAATAGCTCACTTCCTATAACGCGCTCAACATGTGTTGTATTTGTAAATACGATATGTTGTAAATAGGAACCAGAAACCAGCCATTACTCTTACCACTACTGGGGGTAAGGGAAAAAGTTATATTCTAGGGAGGCCTACTGCAGGAAACTGCTTTCTCCACGACCACATGCATGTAGAACGCAGGCAGTCCTCACAGCCACGAGTCGCCAGCGAGCAGAAATCGTTGCCATTATATAACTTACAACTTGAATGTCGTTGAGAGTGACCTCAGCTTTGCAGCAGTGCGGCGACTGTGATCTTCTTCGGACTACTCTTATGGAATTAGTCGTCTTTCGTGTGCTATTTGTATGTTACCAACAAAAGTGCCGCTGGCCGGAAGTTACTGTGAGACGATAGCGTTCATCGTCTGCAAGTTTTTCTCAGCTCTATGGAAGTTCGTATGATACTTTTGGTGTTTGTTAAGGTGGGGTCTCACCACGCGTGTTGATTTTTCCATTTTAAAATACCTATAAAATTTCAATTAAATGACTTTAAAATATACATTTTATAGCCATTTAACAATATACAAATGTCTTTGGTATTAGTCATACATTTTTACATAGGCATTACCTTATGATTCTGAAACGACAGTTATATATATTATTAATATAAAATTAATATATGACTGATTGCTTCGTCAAAATTGATCAGATTCTATGCGTTTATTTTCAAAATGCGTTTATAATCCAACAAACAATACAAAAATCTAGTGATTTCTACTCAGCTTGCGAGCAGCGGCGTCATTTCAGGTTTTTCTAGGGGGGGGGGGGGCAAGATTTTGTTTTCCGGCGACAGTGACCTTGTTGCGCCTTTTTAATTAATTAAGCATGTATAAATTAGAAGCTTTAATAATAAAACTTCAGTTTTATATGCTTAAGTCACCATTATATAAATTTAAAAATACAAAAAATATATTTATACATATAAATTCTAAATCCAGGGGGGGGGCATTTGCCCCCGCCCCCTGTAGCCCCAAATGACGCCCCTGCTTGCGAGCTACAGTTTAAACGACAGGAATAAATACATACTTAATGACAACTGAGTTGGTTTTTTCTGTATGCATAGAAGGAAATAGTTCTAACGAGTGGAGATGGTCAGCACTTAACCTCTAGGTGGGCGACTGTAGTATGAAGTGAGTATGGTCACTGAATACGTACACGTAGTCAATGATACGGAGCAGCAATGGGGCGAATGAAACAGGAGATCTTCGAGAAAACCCTTCGACAATCAGCATCGTCCGGCATAATTCCCACATGCGAAAATACGCCCTAGCCACTGCTCCAACCTCGGAAGTGGAGAAAAAAAATCTGTATCTTTCCTAAAAAGGGTAGACAAGACATGGGCGTGCCTGGCTGGGAGAGGGGGGACATGTCTCACCAAAAAATTACGTAAAAATTAAAAATAATAAATGTAAAAATATTAATACTCCTACCAGCGGTATATTTTAAGTTAATACTTAAAAACTGCTTAAATAGCCTCTATTTTACATTTTGCAATCGAAACTTTCTCAGGGGAGGAAACCCCCCCCCCCTTTTTTTTAAAGATGTGGTCAAAATATCGGCCTCTGGATATATTCCCCCCCCCCCAACCCAAAGGTTAACTGCCGCGCACGCCTATGAGACAAGATGTTTGTTGTATGTGGGGTTGATCACGTCCGTAAGTCATCCAGAACATGTGTAGCAAACTCCTTTAATAAAGAGCACAATCCCACGAATGGCTACACATTTCTACGTTACAATTACGTGGTGTTGTGGTGTATTTTTTGTTTA
Organism: Medauroidea extradentata; assembly: GCA_003012365.1. Lineage (NCBI taxonomy): Eukaryota > Metazoa > Arthropoda > Insecta > Phasmatodea > Phasmatidae > Medauroidea > Medauroidea extradentata. The sequence goes on from PNEQ01051214.1 coordinate 11,814, forward strand.
GAAAAATAATTTTTGATATGATGATCATGAGAGCAGAGTCTAAAGCAGGGGTGGGGAAGGGGCCACAGGGCTCGAGTCTACCCCTCTCCCTCGAAATGTTTGAATTTGTACCTACATTTTTATAAAATCTCTAAATGTTTACATTTTTACGTTTAAAATTCATTATTGTAAGTGTTGTTCAGTGTCACGTATAAAAAAACCTGAAAATAAAGTCTACCTTAAAACGGAATACAAAAATTTGAACCAAGTTTTATAAATTACCACTTTTTGAGAATTGACCTTCCCCTCACCTTCCGAAAAAAAGTTATGTGCGCAGGCCTGTCCATAAGGTGGACTCACTGATTCTGTTCATGAATAGCAATGAAGGCAAAAAAAAAAAATCGTAAGTATGTGTAAGTTAAAAGTAAACTTACTTCATAATTTGGGTTGACTGTAATTAGAACATCTAATTTAAGATTTCTATCTATATATGAATGGTGATTTAGGAAGATTGTTAAAATATGTACGTACATCATTATTACGTTTTCTTGTAGGAATTTGACGAAGTGAGGGTAAATTGTCCATCTGCTTCCACACTATGAGATTTATAAGCATTTGACTGTTTTATTTACAGCTTACAGAAGTATCAAGCTTTTCATTTTGGGGAACCTCAAAATGTGTTTTATGTAAGATGGTCTTGTACACTAAGAAATTCAACTTATAACATCGGCAAAGTAACCTGCCAACGTTACCAAGTATCAACTTTATGGAATGAGGTTTGCCGATCAGAATTTATCTCAAAGAATTTAACTGTCTAAATTTATGTGTTTTGTGAAACGTACATAGAACGGTAATGTTTTAACCTGCGACATTCAGTGTCGTTTACTACAGCGAGGCTTTTTTAAGTGCCTGTTACAAGAATGGTTTCTTACAAAAATCCGTGTTTTGAACCTTTGAATATTTTATCTCTCTGTATATTTTCTGAAGTTTTTTACCTTGGTAGCATTAAATTAAACTCGCTTCATAAGCTCATTTCCCAAAGAAAAGTCATCAGTAGCACTTTGCTGGGATGTTCACTGCCCTAAAAACCTCCATGGAAGTAAAAGCAACTTTCTCATTATTTTTATACTCTCTTATAAGAAAATTATCCAAACTTTAAATGGGCAGAAGTGAGTGGGAGGAATTACAATTTGGTTCTTTTTTTACTTCGCGTGCGCTGATGGGAGTAACACTGGTGTGTTTTCGTGAAACTTTTCCTCTCCCTCCACTGATGCACCTACAATGAAATCAGAGGCTCTCATAAAGTCGGTGCTAGCATAGTCACATCACGTAGTATAGATGTTTTTACACGTACGAATGCTATTATTCCACAAAATTATTTTCCACTGAGAAAGGATGCCAGTTGATAACCCTCGCCATGGTAAAATGTGTAAGACAACAGACCAACGTTGCCAACTTGCACGGGTTTTATTGCCATTGTTAAATTATTTTTTACTTACTGATAAGGAACTATTGATAACAACGACGGGGACGGTTTAAGGAGATTGGAGTAATAAATATGAGCAATTCTAGCAGTAATTCGTCGTAGATTCACAGAAAAAAAAAACCGTTTTGTGGTGGTCGAAAAGTGATTTGATAAGGAGGACCCCGCCAAACATTTGTAATGGTTACCATACGTTTCTTTGTACCGACTGACAAACTTTATTGGGAGCAGAAAAATATTTTTGTGATCACTACAAAAAAAGCCGTTGAGGTCCATGATGACAAAACAGTTTGTGATGACCACAAAGATTTTTTTTTTTTTTTTTTTTTTTTTTTTTCAGTTCACCTACACTTATCGCATGAGAGTTATTTTTCCTTTCGAGAGTTGACATTATCACAACGATCCGGATGCGATTCCCGATGACACTTCTCTGTAAAAATATCTTCACGACATTTTAAATATATACACATGTGTATTTAAATGTTTACACCATAGATTAAGACAGTGGTTTACACAATACCAGTGAGGTCCTATTGAAAAGTTCAGTAGAATGTAAATGTTCGACAGAATGCTAAATAAATCAAATCGAACACAGTATATCAGTAAGGTAGGTATGGTTCATAAATTACGAGTATGAGGAGTCTAACTATACCAAGTTCATATACAAATCACATAACGTAACGTTATAGTCAATATAAATTCGCAATATTGGTAAACGAGACAATTTTTTTCAGTCTTGAACAAGAATAGTTAATAAAGTATTTGCTATTTACTTATCCCTGGTATTGTGTTATTTTCTTTGAGTAATATTATAGGCTGGCTACCATACTTGATTACACATTTGGTGTAACAACTTGCGAAAATTTCCTACTTCAAAATTTAAGCGTTGCCTAGCCAAGTGTTTTCAATGGTGAAACACCAGTATCTTGGGAGACTTCTTAGAAACGAAGCTTAAACTTAAGCAATGCCTAGTTAAGATTTAGTGTAGGAAGGTTTCGTGCAACCGGCCATATATGTTATTATTAACTGAATAGTGTAATGGTATAAACCAAATTCGCCAAGTCGGTATGTTTCGTACGACGCAGGGAAAAGTATCCAAAGTGAAGTTAAGCCGTGATACTACTGGGGTATACTTACTGACGTTCATGATTTTGGACACGACACCTAATTTTGGGACGGAATATAGTCGTTTGGAGAAAAACGACACAAAAAACAGCGAAGGACACCAAAATAAGAACAAAATAAGTAGTACGGTAAATGTAGACAAAAACGGACGAGTACAACAATGACAACACAGATGACCAGAGACACGAATGGATGTAAACACAGACGACACGACAAAAGGGAACAGACGAAAAGTAGCAGGCTTCCTTTACAACAGACGCTTCGTTTTTAGCAACAGAGAGTTTTTAATGCCAACCCATTGCAGGAATCTATGTTCACAAACTATGCATAACACATCACTTATAGCCATTGTTATAAAATATCAATTCAGTTTGTGGGCAGTGAAATGTAGCGAGATAACAACTTCCTAGATACGTTTGTGTACTGCCAGAAACGTATACCAGCTTAAGAATATGTTAATATTTGCATAGCTGCTCATTGCTCCCATGAGCTATTGAGTTTGTTATAAGAAAATTATACACACTATTTTTTTATTACTTGAATGCTACATGGCGTTCTGAATTTTGCATCTGACTGTTTTTTTAATTAATAATGGAGGAAGAAATACATTGTTGGATGTCCGGAAATTGTTCGAATAAATTATATGAGTATTAATAGTGTCATATAAAGGATGTAAGGAAATTAACAGCCCAAACTCCGGGAGGTGATTCCTCACGAAAAATGAAGTAGACATTACAGAGGACACAGAATAAGCCCTTAAAAATAGAATTTGAAGAGCGCATTTCGTAAAAATACAAAAAACTGTTAGGAGTTAAATTACGATTTTTGGGTGGTGTTAAGCATTATTGAGATATTTAACATTTAATAATTTCAGCCTTCTAACCTTCCCCTTTCATGAAAATAATAGGGGTTGCCTCCCTGATAACGCAAAAATTACGTTGGCGTTACGTTTTGTGAACATTACACGTTCTCTATTTGGGCACTACACTGTAAGGAACAAAAAAGGTCCTCTTGTCGCAAATGCCTAGAACGCACCGTTTACCGGAAAAATGGACACAACTGTTCTGTGCCTGGTATGTAGGCAAAAAGTGCTACATACGCTAAGAAATAGAGTTGTACCATGCTTTCAGAGAAATGCAACTCGTGATGCAGATGTTGAAGCATCTAGCAAAATGAAGTTACATAAACTTAAAAACAAAAACACGCCTATGCGTGACTCGGTTAATTTGTCAACAAATCTGGTTTAGCAACATTTACAAAGTGTTATTAATTTTTTACGACATAAATCCGCGAACTTCATAAACAACAGACCATCCTTTAGTACATTCTGAAAGAATATCAGTACGTCATGTACGTATTTAGCTAATACATAAATAAACAAATATCGTATGGGGGACGCACTCTAGGGCGGGGATAACTCCAAACTGGTTGATGGCATTCTGATTTTGGGCCTGTAGGCTGCCTTCAACTCTGCATTGTGACAATGGAATGAGACCCTACGAGGGAGCATTGCCGGAATAAAAGGGTGAGAAAAATGGGAGTTCTCTGAGAAATCCTTCCGACCAGCGACATCGCCCGACACGATTCCCACTTGCGAAAAACTGGGCCTGTAACCCACCGGGGATCGAACCCAGCGGAGATCGAACCCGGATTGCCTTGACGGGAGGCTATGGACCTGAACACTAGACCATCGCGGTCCCCATTAATGTCACTGAATGACAGAAACAAAGTGCTGTGGAAGATGTAGCGGTCTACAGATTTTAAAAATTATTTTCAGATCAAAACGCGAGTATTTATGTAATCACCATTACGTAATGCTAGGCGAGGCCCTAACTTAAGGGTAGAGCCGTGCGTCTCAAGAGTATTTAAAGGACGCAATCCACCCCAGTGAGCAAATGTTGTGTAGAAGTCCAGTCATGTGTCTGTGTCGAACTGATGGGGTCTTGTATCTGTTCGCTGCGTTTATAATGTTCATTTTATGTAAATTACAACAACCATCTTCACTTCATTTCAGCGGTGGGGCAGCGGCGGCTGAGTTGTGACACAAATCGCCTCCCACCGAGGCGATTCAGGTCCTATTCCGCACTGAAAGTAAACTTTTGTATGAAGTTTTACGTACCAAGTTAATTTGTGATAAACACAAAAGAGTTTGTTGGTGACCACGCTATTTAAGTAGTGACAGCAAAATGTTATTTCGAATAGCACAAAGAAAAGAGTATTTAGCAGGGTGAATACCAACAAAATGTTTTGCAGGTGCCATACTTTATTTTTCTGTGCGGCGCGACGGGACTATTCGCCGGATTTTCTCATGTGGGATGATGTGACTGGTCGGTAGGTTTTCTCCGGAATCATCCGCCTCCCCCCTCAATTTCTTCCGCCGCCCAACCGTTGTAGGGCCCCATTATATGCCATATTTTGGGGTAAGTAGATGCCTACAGGCACCCATAAGTAGGTCTGCATTATGAGGTGCGATACCCTGGAACTCGGGTACCCTCGTCATACGATAATTCATTTATAGTTCAAAATTACATTGTATGATATTTAAAGCACAAGACTGACACACATGTATTCATTTGCCTTCTCTATTACGTCATACAAAGATATGGCCGCCGCCAACTATCGTAAGAAGCGAGCTGATGTTTTCTTTCTTCTCGTTTGTCCAGTGTGTTGCATCTACAGGCGGTTATGCATCCTATGTGAGTGCCTGGATCACTAACCACTCCTGCAACTCTCGGTCTTGGAATTGCAAAATGCCGCAGCGAGACGGCTCCTTAATGTGTAGTGGATAGTATGGTTTCTCTCTTGGAAAATCAGTTTGGGCACGTGTACACATATCCGCAAGGAAGTGATTCGGAAATGCGGTATGTTTTTTTAAGAATAATAAAAACAATTACCTACAGACGCCAAGTTTGACTTTATTCATATCCTATATCATTAAATACAAATGGGGAATGGCTAAAAAATTACATATGCATAGCTTCGACGCTCAATTTCCTTTGGATAATAGTAACCCATACCCTAACGTCTGAATGTAGTTCAGTCATTTGACTTTGAATAAGTGCAGTAATATCATACGTCTGGGTATATAATTTACGTTCTGATAAAACTGCAGACGAGCGCAACAGGTCTCTGGAACCGCGCAGGCTCTAGGGTCTAACTACTCTTGCTCACTCAATACTTAACGCCTTTAAGGGTGATCAAGTTCTATAAAATTATAATTTCATATTGTCATGAGATAGTGTTAAGTTTTGGAGTCGGTACTTGTGAGTATAGTTTTGAGTGTAGTTTCCGCAAAATAAATAAATAAATAAATTTAGCTCTCTGATAGTTTTCTGATAATGATGCGTCAAAGTTAAATTCTGCAGGTTATGCTGCCATGTAAATAGTAAAACCAATTGACCTACTGATATGAAACAAATCACAGTGAATTAATTATTCTGTGGGCTACGTAACCCAACATGTGTAAACACACAACGTAATTGTTTGAAGGTGGAAAAAAAAATCGCAAAAGTACAGGGAAAAAATTCCAAATCCAAATTTTTTTTTAAAAATACCAAAGTTGTTTACAGTGAGTTTTTTATATTCGGTTACGTAGCCTACGACATTTTATTTCACTATGAATTATTTAGTTTATGTAAATCGACTGTTTTTCCTTATTTGAATATACACATTTTGACTTTGGCACGCCGTCATGAGAAAACTATGTGAGCTAAAATTGGTTCGTACGACGAAACTGTACTAATAAGTATCGTCTACAAAACTAATACAATTTTGTAAAATTATAACATTGTGAAATTAAACACACTTGAACAGCCTTAAGCGCTAGACGCTTAATTAGCTCTTGTCTTCCTTTAGAGAGACAGACAGAGATGGCTGAACAGTAACACGTTGGACTCGTCTTTGGGAGGAACCGGGTTCGATCCCCGGCTCGGGAAATCCTGATTTCGGGTTTCTATGATTTTCCGAAATCGCTGCAGGCGAAAGCTGAGATTGTCCCCTAAACATAGACCATGACCAATTCCCTCTTCCAATTCATATCCTTGTGCAAAGATGTGCGCAACCGTGTGGTCTCTAATAATCTAATAACATCACTGTCGATTAGACGTTAAGTAAAAAAAAAAACTTTATCAACATGCCATACAGTGGCGAATAAAATATCTGACCACCAGCAATATAACTTAATCATGTTTGACAGTTTTCCGAGCTTGTGTGCATATGAGCCAGAACCCCGCTTACCACCGAAGCCTATATAACGAAATTTGGCGGCAATCATCGACTGCACGAAGAGAGAGGCGGGGAACAAGAGCCAATGAACTAGTTTATACGCAGAGCCGGTGTGGTATAAACTGCCTGCTACACCAGAGCTCTCTTCTAGAGTTATAGCGGACATGATACAATAGACTCCATTCCAGGTGGGTGTATCGCCTATACCTGGCACATAAGCCGTGCTATAGCGTGGTGCGGAAAGTATATTTTCTTATATAACTACTAAAAACGTTTCCAATGCGTTTATCTACGAAAATAACACACACTTATTGTGTCCCTATGGTTTTAAAATTCCGTCCGCTTATTACAAAATTTGATTTTCAAACTTCTCAAAAGTGTTACGAAATGACTTTTTCAAGTTGCTGTAGCACACATAATACCAACCGTAATCATAGAACAAAATAATAATGACCTGCATTGGACTTGACCACACAATTTCCTAAAAAAAAAAAAAAAAAAAAAAAAAAAAAAAAAAAAAAAAAAAAAAAAAAAAAAAAAAAAAAAAAAAAAAAAAAAAAAAAAAAAAAAAAAAAAAAAAATAACAGGGTCATCGCTTGAACTCCAATTGAAAAAGACTTTCTACGAAAACACTGTACGCTAGTCCAACATTCCGTGCCTAGACGCGATGAGGTATTTGACGGACGTGTTATATTCGACTTATCGCCTACCCCGTTTCCTTGCCTCAAACATAAAAAAAAAAACCTAGCGTCCATTAACTCTTAAGGTGGCCGCCTGCCCAGGCCGCAGAGCGTTGTGCAGAGCTTCGGCTGGTTCGAGCTCATGCGAAAATTTCTCAGTGTGCGTTCGTTATATCTGTTTACGTCAAACATTGAAACTAAGTTACGCACCTGTATACCCCTTTTCAGGTCCTTCATGTGTCTCTAAAGTGTATTTTAACGCTGTCGAAAATTCTAAAATGGGTGTTTATTGTTGTGATTTTAGGTATAAGAAATCTTGGTGCAGAATCTTGTAAAAGGCACAGGCGTGTACCATACACACTTAACTTAAATATTACGTCATAAAATGAAGGAGTCACCTCAAAATGTTTCATAGAGGCGAGTTGGCGGCGAGAAGATTGACTGACTCTTAGTGACTCGGTGGGAGGGGGAGGGAGTGATGCGCGTATCGTGTCGTCCTTACCGCTTCCGCGCTGCTAGGACTCGAAAGCGCACCGAGAGGACACCTCAACGTCGAGCTCGCAGAGTCGCAAGTCGCGTGTGCCATTAACAGCGGCACCAGCACCTGCACAGACCGAGAAGTGGCGAAACGAAGTTTTGTCTGTTCGTGCGGGCAAGTTGAGCGCTGCAGCAGGCCATTTTACAGTTTGAGTTGCGGACCTCATTTCAACTACCCCCCCCCCCCCCCCAACATCGTGAGGCCCTACAGACATCCCACGCGCTACTCGAGGGTGGAGGAGTGTTGCCATCCACGGCACGCACGCTACCTACCTGCCCATTGACACACACAGCACACGATACGCCTCTCACATGCATTAAGACGGCGAGGTACATAATTCAACGCTAACAGCATTAATCTATAACTGTAGGTTTCTTGAGGCCAATTTGCAAAAATTAAACAATAGCAATCCTAGACAATAGTTTTAACCAACGTTTTAAACAAAATTGTTTCCAGTGTTACGAACTTCTGAGGCTCAATCTCTGACGCCGGAACCTCGTGCATTTAACTGCGGCGCAAGAGATCACGCGTAACGAATTAGTAATTCCGGATAAATATTTACTCATATAGTTGGCAAATACCATTATCTAGGATTGTCATTCAGTATTTTATCAATATTGTCTTCGAAAAAAGCGTAGGAATAAACTGAGTGTTTCAGCGTTTATTTATCTACCACGCACTTCTTAAGAGTGCATGGTGTATCGTTCAGCGCTAATAGCATCAGGTCGGAATTGTAGGTTTCTCGAAACCAATTTTCAAATATCAGAAAACAGCAATCGTAGTCGATAGTTTTTGCTTTCCTTCAAAGCAAACATTTTTCCCGGTTAAAGTATATCTTAAGAACAATCTCTGACGCCGAAATCTTGTGCAATTAATTGCGGTGCAAGAGAACACGCTTAACAAATGCGCCAGTTTCGGCGAGTGTTTGCTCATAAAGTTGGCAAATTCAGGGATTGCTGTTTCGTAGTTTTTCTACATTGAATTTAAAGAAGTGTAGATCTCAATTGAAGATTTCAGCGCTTGTTTTAATACCACGCCCTCTTAAGAGAGCCCTAAAGGGCATCATTCGAGCTATTTTACTGGGCATTGAGATAGCAAACAGTGGCCTAAAACATTATGCAGAATAATGAGTCTTCGGTATGCCATCAAAGCAAGATGCAATTAGGAATACCAATTTTCGAAATTCCGTTAACATTCTTATTAATTTGCAAATTTAAATTACAAAAATACTTTAGTTGAACAAATTTGACGTTTTGCACAAAATAACGTAACCGGGGTGTCAAAAAATATTAACTACAAAGCCATCTATCACCTTTGTTTGTAGCCAACATTCCACAGAAATATTAATTTTTCCCCATTATGGCTCATATGCATTTACTTGATGAGCTGTAATAATATATATTTGAGTGGAAGAAATTTTTCCTCCCTTCCTCAAAACCACAAACACATTCCTGGGTGAACTGCAGACCTATGAAGCAAAAAAGGGGTTACAAAATTTTTTCGATCCGGACAATATCGGTCTTATGTAAAATGCTAGGTACCGTGTGGGACGATAAACATCTGGAAATTCCTGCATCTGTTTAACGCCTTCATAAGAATAGTCTTCGAGGGAAAGGTTTTACTATTTATTGAGCTTTACGTCTCGTCGACAGCGAGGTCGTTAGAAACTGTTACACGCTCCTACACACAAGGACAAGACATGGGAGGAGGCGTCAGTCATCGCCTATGCTATAGAACTATCCCAGCATTCGTCTGGAGCGACTTACAGGAATCATGGAAAACCGAAATCAGGATGGCCGTAGCCGGCAATCGAACCCGAGTCTTTCAGAAAGCGAGTCCAGCGTGTCACCTCGCACAGTATGAAATTATTTATCGTGAAACCGATTAGTAAGGGTCCTCTAAACTTGAGCTTGAAATATGTTGCATTGCAGCGCGTAGCGACTGTTTAATTTCCCCCACAAAACTACTTAACACGCACAGCATTTATGTATCTGCGAAATGAACACACGCATAATACTGTATCTCTATGAGTTGGAACGTTTTACTTGATTGTCATTAACAAGATTTAGAGGCGTCTATAGTTAAAAACGGCTATCTTTTTTACTGTTTTATGAGGGCAGAACCTACCAGATTCGAAATATAAACAGATAGAAACATACTTTGGAATGTGAACTATATTTCTTACAAACAAAATTATACGGTATCTAATTCAACTCCTACAGGAAAAAGAATAGCTGTAAAGAACTGAACTACAATTGTGTAGTTTGCGTGTGGAGGTGATATAGCATTACATATGCTGGTCAGCAGGATTCTTGGCACTCCACTCCACCTTGCAGTGACAAACACAGTATGTAAAGGGAACCACCTTATGAATAGTAATGCCATGTACTATAAACAAATGGCACGCCAGCTAAGCTGCAGCACTGGCAACACATTTATTGGACGCTGACATAAAATTCATTTGAGTTTCATGCGAAAATTCGCTACAGAATTGGGCCAAGTGTGTGTAGAATCTGGTTGACAAGTGTGTTCGCTTCATATCCATAAATGACACAAGGTAAATTCTGTAAGTTTGTCGAGAGACTCCAGCAAGGAGCAACACACTATTCCACGTTCACGTGTGCATTGCTACATACATAGACTCGCCCGTCTTTTTATAATTCCTGCGCACAGCAGTGCAGCTGTAGAGCGCAATGCTGTAAATCACATACCCACCTAGGGGCGCGCGCAGCTCGACGTGACGTGAACTGATGAATCCGCCGACATCGACAGCTTTCCCCTTGTATTGTGCGACAGCCACGCCCCTTCAAGGTCGCTCGCGCCTGTCTGCCAGGCAACCCGCAGTGCGCGTGTGGCTTGCGGGGAGGATCTTAACGCCAGACTTGTAGTGTGGTACTCCAGCGTCCATATCACCTGCTGTAGCTGTCCGGATCTTCGTGACAGTCTTCGCCCTTCGTCGCCTGGCTTCATCCTGCAGCGTTCTTCTACTGGTAATTATCCATGTGTCTGTTATTCCAATAATTTACACAAGTAAAAGTGTCACCCTCATAAAATGTTAGTTTCTTAACATGCAGTTCCTTACATTAACTGCACGTGTAATATGTGATTGTAAAGTCGATGTTCGTGTTTAGCGTGCCAGGCATGAGGAAAAAGGTTAAATCTGAATGTGTTTAGTTTGAAACCACCTGAGTCTGTGTTCATTATCTGTTATAATGCACGAAAAAATATACTTTATTGTGACTAGCAAATTGTGAGTAGTTCGTTATTGACATTTAGTCACCTTTAACTCAATGTCAGATAGTCAGAGAAAGGAAGTTTTCGCGAAAATATTTTTGCCCCATTATGTTCCAATGCCTTACGTGCACATCTGCAATTCTACTGCATGATCATTGGCTGTGTATACTTGTGCAGAATCATCTTTCATTTGACTCTACCAATACGAACATAGTTAATTGCGACATCACACATGTGTGATTTGCGGATTGAACGACAAGACGCTAGGAGTTAAAACATCCAATCATTGACCACGAAGCAGGACTGCAGCTGTACTCGTAACACACTGAAACAAAGTGGCGCAAAAATTCGTTTTGCGAAGACTTCCTGTGCTTACAGACAGTGTAACACTCAAAATCTTACAACTGATGAACACAGTGGTTATCTAACAACGTACTTTCTAAGGATGTTTGATGAACGACATAACAATTAATTTACAGAATCTCATTCTTCATAGTGTTTGGCAAGAATTTCATCATGAATTCCTAAATGAGTGATCATAAATTGTTGAAGTTTACGCACATGTTTTTCTTATATACTAGCTTGCTGTAGATGTGTAAAACCGAGAGATTTTGGCAACCATAAATTTAAAATTTGACTGTCTACAGCAATTTACGTGATTCAGAAACTTAAATTATTTGAAGCATATTGTACTATAATGATGGAATCTGAATTTGAAACTTTTGTATATTTTATAACACGAGAAAATGCCAAGTCCCCTAGTCAGGGAAAATATTTTATGGAACATTCATAGAATCTCGGGGCATGGGGAATAAAAAAATAAATAAATGCCGAGGGAGTTTTCTTCCTACAGGGAAGTTGAAGATGGCAGCGGTATTGTTGTAAAAGAAAAGAATAATAATTGAAGGAAGAGATGTGGCGGTGGCGTGACCGGGGAAAAGCTTATAAGTAAGGGGTAAGAAAATGACAAGTGGGCGGTGGGCGGGGGCCATAAATGAGGTACGGTGTGTGTTTGGTAGGGGGATGGAGTCACGAGATGTGGCGTACCGGGCCGCGAGGTCGCGTCAGCCCCTGGACGGAGGGTCGCCAGTCGAGCGGTGGCTGGGCTCCGAGGCGGCGGACAAGCCGGCAGCGCCACTGGCGGCCACACGGGTGAGTCACCATGCTGCGGCGCCACCCGCGTCTCGCGCGCTCTTAAGGTGAGGCTTACCATCCTCTTGAACAAACACTCGTCCTGCTCAGCTTGAATTTAACTCTTTTCTTATACATTAGGGACTACACTCTCTGAATATTTACTAATTTTATTGTACTTTTCAACGATTTTGGAAGAAGCAGTTCAAACTAATCGAGTCAAAGGAAAATCATTGAAAAATCAGTGAATATTCACTGATTCACGAAAGGAAAGTTGTCACTTTAAATCGGAATAATAAGTATTCATTCTTCTGCCATTTGTTTTCTAGTGATTCAATTAGTTTAAACTGTTCCATCCATAATCAGCGAAAACCACTGCAATAGTGGTTAATATTAAGTAATAAGTAATTCTGTTTCAGAGCATAGAGAGATTACGTTGCATTTTTCATGAAGCGACGGCATAGCTTATAGTTACATTCACTTTCTGGAATGCGTACTGTGAGATTTCTGTTACTTTTATATTAACTGTAGTTGTTCGCGTAAGTATATCACTTTTTCTACCTTGTCAGCTGTTTTTCGTTACTAAATGATGAAAATATAGATGAATCAATAATTTCATAAAATTAATCACGTTTTTATCTGCGCCCTGTCATTACAAAAATGTTCCACTGACACACAAGATATCGAGGGGGGATGCAACAAATTCAAAACAGTAGGAACCAAACTCTTTTAAGGGCGCTGTTTAGCTGAGGACCCTAGCAAGAGCAAGGATAGAGACTGTCTTGTTGGGCTAAGTCAGTTTTCATAAGGTCATTGCTTCAGTAAGGAAAACGAAGACAATTTTATTATGAGTATGTGTTTTAAAGTGTTATTTAGTGATAAAAATTCTTATTTGGTAACAGTTTTCCGGGTATTGGATAAACCGCCTAAAATATACTATAGGCACAGTCGTAGAAGAACAGGTCTGGACACTCGCCTGGAAACTTGACCCCCTTGTTGTTTGGCTGCAGTTCACCAAGTTACCGAGAATATTGTGTTTTATTGGCGCTGATGTTACGGCGGTCGGACTAAACTCCACCCACTTCCTTTCCGCTAAGATAAACAATTTATCAAAACGTATTTTTTAAATCTATTTATGAAATACTTTCTTCGTTCACAAATTTAAGAAAAGGCTCCAGCAATCCTTATTTACTTTATAAATTTAACAATGGAAAAAAGTGTGTGGAGTTTGAGTCCGACCGCCCGGAAAACTGCGCCAAAAAGTACGACATTCTCGGTAACTTGACGAACTACAACCAAACAAGGGGGTCAAGCAAAATACACTGTTAGATAGGCGAGCGTCCAGACCTGTTCTTCTACGACCGTGGCTATAGCAATATTGGCAGCTCCAAGATCAACAATAAAGTAAGCGATGCCATATAAGAAAGTTCGACAGGTGCTGAGTCCCACTTAATTCAATTTAGCATGCAAATCCTTGTCCTTGCTTTCGCCAAGACTCTGGGGAGAACAGCGACCTTAAGGTGAACGTATACCGCACGTAGGAGGCCTATAAGTGCGGAAGAAGTAAGGACGAGTCACCACGTGCACTACGCTTCTCCCTAGTCTATAGGCGCAAGTCACTGAACTGGCGTTCATTCTTCTCAACGACAACGCGCATGCGTGGGTCTTTCAGTCGTTGCCCTGTCATTTTACGGCGTCATATTACATTTAAAGGTGTATTGTACGCGCCCACGCCTTTTAAAAGATTGTGCCCCAACCTGAAAAATACCAAGGAAAAAAACTCCTATTTTTGTTCTTCGCCGCTAGAAAATAAGCTTTAATGAAAAGTGGTGAACTTGAAATGGTTATACACACGTGCAATGTTGTTTAAATGTTATTCCCAAGCAGTTATAACTCGTGTGCAATGAGAAGTTTTCGAATAATGTGGTAACGGCCGAAGTTCTACACACCGCTGGGCAGGCGGTCACCTTAACAACTCTTGCTCGCCGTTTTGAGGAGAAATGTTCTCACTGACATATAAGATTTATAGGTGATTCGGAATAAAGTGAGCACTCAACAAAACCCTGTTGAAGTACTATTTTCAGCCAATTCGTATCTTTCCGCGTGTAACGGCTAACAAAGGGAAATGTCTAACCTCTCTGGACACGTCACTTAACGTTTGCGCGTGTAAGATAATTTCTGCAGTCAGTATGAAACGATACAGTTGGATAAAAAAAGTTTATTAATTACATAAAATACAGTTATGTAAATTTCGGCTGGTATTATTTCTGTATTGTTGTATTTAAATAGGAAAATACATGGAACTATTTTGCGTAACTTCGCTGCCAACCACACAACCAGTAAGGCAACTATAGTTAATGTTGAATTATATGCAGTAACGGCTAGTGATATTTTTCAAACGTTAAATTTTTAGTGCTCACTTTATCCCGAATGGCCTATACCAACGTTCCGCCACTGTTATCTGGTCAGAAGGCACATCGCTATTTTCACCTTGCACGCTCTAAACAAATGTCTAAAGAATCGAAAACAATAACAGACACGGCGGAGGGGGATTTTTTGGCTACAACTGATTACAGCTATCAGGCTAACTGCAAGTGATAATAAAACTACGTTAGTTTGGCAACGGTTAAATTAAAAAAAAAAGGAAAGAAATACAGCCGAGCTAATGTTCCTAAAGTGATTTAATTAAATTTTGAACAGTTATCTTTCAATCCCCAGCATCTTAGGTAGAGTCAGCAAGTATTCAGAGTTACAGAATATAACGGGCCCAGCATTGTCCTGTAATGTGGTTGAGCAGTGGTAAATATTCTTCTCGCACTCGGGAGGACCCGAGTTCGTTCCTCGACTCCGGCCAACCTGATTTCGGTTTCCCAGGGTTTTCCGAAATCACTCCAGGCGATGCTGGGATGGTTCCTTCAACAGGCTCTTGCCTACTAATCCCCTCCCCCCTCTCCCCTCCAGCCGTGTTCCTGTACTAAAGTCTTGTGCTGCTCGAGAACATGTAAAACTTCCAAATGAATAAGAAATAATAATCTTAGACTGATAATATATTTTAAATTATTGTTAAGTAGTAACTGCCTTGTTCTATTTCCTGAAATTATGTGGAAGATACGAAATTACATTTAACTTCTCGTATGTCAGCAAATGTTAAAGTGTAAAAATTTACTTGATATCTAGCACTGGTTAATGATGCTATAGATTGATAATAGATGGCGATAATAAATAGCGAAACATTATCTAAATTACCAGTAGACATGAAAAATAAGAACATGTAAAATGTACGTGTGCCATTCCCATTTAGAAGAGAGTGTGATATGTAGCCTAAATAACATAAAATCTTTTGTTCCAATATTCAGGTTTTCGGTACTTACTACACACACACACACACACAATTTAAGACAGTAGATTTTTTGCCAAACTTTGAATCAAATGTTTCGTCAAAAATATGCTTCATCCAATTATGACACATAATTTTTGTAGCTTTGATTTCGGTACTAGAACTTTTGTTGAAAAGGAATGCATTTGTCTATCAGAGTAATAGCTGATACAGTTTAAAATAAAATATAATTTAGGATTTCTATTGTACGTTTTTGATTATTTAAAAAAAAACATGTGGATAAACATAAAAACTCGTGCAAGATAGTGAGGATGACCTGTCATAAGTTTTCGTACGAGAATTTCTCGTTTCATCGTTTCAGATCACACACGCACACACACACACACGCACTCTCTCTCTCTCTCTCTCTCTCTCTATATATATATATATATATATATATATATATAATGTGTATGTGTGTGTGTGTGTTGGTGTTGTTTCTTTTGTTTCAAACTTTGGGAGGTGATTACTTATCAAAATTGACGTATAGTCACACAGCGAAAATTTGCCTAGCGCCATTCGTAAGGGAGAAATTCATCCTTGAAAATTGAATTTTAAAATAGGATTTTGGCAAAACATCTGAAATGAAAATTTTAATACAATGCACAATAATTAGTGTTATAGTGTTATTGAGATCTTCAACCCATCACGAAACCGCTCTTCAAAAATTTGCTCATCATTAAAATAACATGGGTAGTCAACAACTTTTTGATTAGAACTCTTATGGCGTTGGGTTTTGTGAAAATTTTGTGTTGCTTTTCTGAGCATTCTATCCTAAGAAACATAAAAGGCCCTCTTCTTGCAAGTCGCTAGAGTTCATCGTTGACAAGAAATAAATCACACAAAAACAGACGTTGCAATACAGTTCATACGAGGTTAGTATTACAACATTTACTAAGAGATTGTAGCATCGTTAGCACTCGAATGTCTGTCGCTTTCTACACAAATTCACACCTGAAATACGCCAAAGATGGTGTGTGATAGGTATGAGTGTGTATGGAGTTGCTTGAAAGTAAGTTTGTTGAGGTTTACGTGGTTGAAATATCAATGTCTTAGAATGAAAACCTTACAACTGCAATTCCGACATTGTCTTCCATAATTAACAAAATTAACTAAACATTTTGAATTTTAGTAATAAAGTGGTTTATTGTGTGTTAATTTACGTCATACAAAATGGGAGTTTTGAGTAACAAGAAAATGTTAGCATTTTTCACCCAAATTTTACAATAATTTTATGTTTTGAAGTTAAGAGGTTATCATTCTAAGCTATACGTATCTGGCATTGATCTAACGAACTGTATCACAGGATGCAGTTTACAAAATGCAAAGTACAATCGTTCTGTGTGTGATTCTATTGCGTGTAAAGCAGTTTTTATCTACATGCCAGGTATTATATTGTCGGCATAGAAACATTAGAGTGCATTTTATTATAAACGGCGAATTCTAGCAACTTGCAACATGACATATTTGTTGCTTAGGATGTACTACTAAGAAAGGCTACGTGAGATGTTCACAAAACTCAACGTCACAAAAAGTCTAGTCAATAAAAGGGAGACTACCCAAATGATAATTTCATGAAAGGGAGACTTTTAAAGAGCGGTTTCTTGATGGATTGAAGACCTTAATAATACTAATCATTGCATACAGAGTTGAAGTTCAACTCCACATCGTTTCCGATATTTTACCAAAATGCCATTTCAAAATATAATTTCCGAGGGTGAATTCCTCCCTCACGAATTCGGCTTGGTAAAATTTCACTGCGTGACTATAACTTATTTTTGATAAGGAATCACTTCCCAAAGCTGTAACATAAGTTATGGAACACTCTGTGTTATATATATGTGTAATATATATATATATATATATATATATATATATATATATATATATATATATATATATATATATATATATACACACACACACACACACACACACACACACACACACACACACACACACTAGCTGGCTCTTCCACGGATTTGCCCTCGTGGAATTTCCGAAGAAAAAATATACGATAACTTATCGTGTTAATAAGAGATCTACGAAACATATTTTACGACTTTTCACCCCTAAGCATAACGAAACCTCACCGGCTTTATGAGCCATCGAGGATATCTGGAAATTGCGATGTATCCCATTTCACCCCTTGGTGGGTGCCTACGCCGCAAGCAGAAGCCATCTTTAAATGTTCGTACTTCAAATAAAAATTAACTCTTCTGCCAGCAGCCAGTAATGTGTGCGTATACTATATTACCACAGCAGTTCCCGTCACCTTTCCTTAAACAGGATTCAAACCCAAAACCTCCTAACAATACGGCAAGATAGGTCGTCAGAATTCTTAAGAATTTACATGTGTTAAACAGTCTCGTGTCCAAGAGACACACGTTTCAGGACGGCAAATAATAACAAATTTAAATTATTTATCTGTGGTCATACTTGATTTTTTTTAATGCTCTTAGAAGCAGAATTTCGAAAAAGTACTGTAAATGTTTTTAAGGATATATGTGATCTTCATTCTGAAGCAAAAATCGCCTCGGTATCTTAACGGGATAAAGTGTTAGCGAAAATTGATTTAAAATACATTTTACGGCTTTTTACCCCCTTAATTTTAGAATTACAAAAAATAAAAAAAAATATGGTGACATGATTTATTCCGAAGTAAAAGCCACCTTGATACCTCAAAGGTTTTAAGAGCATGCGAGGATTTATTGACAACACATTTAACCATTTTTCACCTCTTTAATTTTCGTATTTCAAAAATCCTTCCTTAGCGGGTGTCTGCGAAGTATGGGGAAGCCACACTCAAAATGTGATGTCCTTAGGTCCAGGTTTGGGCTGTGCGATGTTGAGTGAGTTATTGGGATAATTAATTTATACACTACTAATTGTCCAGACGTAGGTTCGCCTGCCAGTCGTTTAAAAGTTATCAACATTATTGTAATGTAGGTTTGATTCCCGGCAGAGTCAAACTGATTATTACATATGATAATCGTGCGTGTACGATGCCGCAGATCGGTGAATTTTCTCAGGGATCTCACGTTTCCCCAGACCTCCATTCCATACGCTGCTCCATATCCAACTCGTGTTACCCCTCACCGCCTCTCAGAACTTTAGCTGATAAGAACCGTCCTAATCACTCAACTCAACTGTCCCCGTCACAACTACGTCCGGTATTATTTTAACGTTTAACAACGTTGTTGTACACTTCAAATAGAAAATTAACTATTCTGACAGCTGCCACTAATATGTGCGTGCGTATATATCTTCATAGCGGTTCCCCGTCACCGTTACTTTCACGGGATTCGAACTCAAAACCTTCTACTAGTTATCAAAAACTACGCCAAGATAGGTCGTTGGAATACTTAAGAAATTAAGATGTGTATATACAGGCCCATACCCAAAGAGATATACGTTATCAATAAGATGGCAAAAAGTAACAAACTTTAAAATTCTTTTTCCGGGATCATAGCTGCTTTTCGGAATTTCAGGAACATTATACATCTTTCCACCCCTTGTCAGTAGAATTTTTAAAAATCATTAAATAACTTTTTAGGTATTTACCTAGACTTCATTATTATTAAAAACCATCACGTTATCTCAACAGGTTTGGGAGATAAATAGACCACGTTCAATTCTACCCTTAGAGGTTAGATTTAAAAAAATTCCTCAAACTCCTTTTTTTGAGATGAAAAAAAAATCAATTCAGTCTCTCAACGGGTTTAACAGTTATCGATGATTAATTGAGAACACATTTCACAGCTCTTCGCCCCCTTAATTTTAGAATTTCTTAAAATTTTCTCTTATTTTGTGCCTACGATGTAAGGGGAAACCACTCTCAAAATTTCATGACTCTTGATGCAGCGGTCTGGGCTGTGCAATAATGAGTGAGTGAGTGGGCACTTCATTTTTTTAAACAGGATGAATCGTTACTACAACGTGCATCTAAAATACACTGACAAACTTTAATGGGTTATTCCTGGGGTGGAAATAGAAAGTTTGATATAGGGAACCCATGGTCCGGGTCAAATAACGAGAGCTGTGGACGCTTCCAAAGTTTGGGAAAAAATTACAAATTATTGTGATATTTTGAAAATGGCTTGCTTAACAGAAACATATTTATGGTTTCTAATAAGTGTCACCGAATATATAATAACGTGAGGGATTTGTACATTTAACACACCTCAATCATGTTTAAATGGGATGGCACAACTCTTATTTTTGAAAGAGAAAAAAACGTACGCGACAGTAAAAATGTGCTATGTGTGACCAAAAATAATAAAACGTCGGAAAAATTAGAAAATGAAATCTCCTGCAAAAACTGTCCAAATCTCGTCATTTAAGGGTTCCCTATATCAAACTTTCTATTTCGGCCTCAGGAATAACCTGTTAAAGTTTGTCGGTATGTTTCAGGTACACGTTGTATATGCTAACCCGGTGGGAGTGAATTCCTGAGGTCAAATAAATAAAAAGTGAACAATGATACAATATTGGACCTATTGTGATGTATGACGGAGTTATACGCCCTCAAAGTTGGAGATGGGAAATGTGTACTTCGACGATAAAATCTCAGGCATATGCAATTGAGTAACGACATTTCGTTCATAGGCTACTGTTGTAGTGATAGACAACAGCAGACAAATTATGTTACAATAAGAATACTCTTTCATACTTTAACTAGGGGTTGACAACCACTTTACGCTTAGAACTTTGTAACAATTGACTTGAAGTGACTGGACATGGCATGTATGTGATACGCATGTAAACATTAACCAATAAGGTCACCTCGTGAAAAACTGCTAATGTGAACCGTTTCCTCAAATATTCACATCTTCATTTGGGAAAAGGTATAGTGTTGGTATGGGGTAAGTAGCCAGTAATAGTGTCGGGTATTACAATATATTTACACGGAAAATTTGGTTAACGTTTTGTGTGTATGTAGTAAGTGAATGGTTGAGAAGTTACTGCGGCCAAGTGCCAACGTTTCTTAGGTTACTGTTGTATAAGGTGCCAACGCCTACTACTCGACCAAGACAACTAGTCACGCCGGAAATATGCGAATTAGTTGGCAAATAATTAATCACTTTGTATAGCTGTACGCTTAATGATGAACCACATATTTGGCCGAAATTCATTCTTGCAATTATTCCGATGTGCATCTGCAGCCTAAGTTTGTAGCATGTAATGCCTACTAACAGCGTGGTGCGTAGCAAAACAGTGCATAGTTGTTTATTTTGTGGACATCATAGTATTTCATAATGATGGACGCTTACAGTCGTATTATTCGATAAAATTGACTGAGAAACGAATAGAGAAGACTGCGCTGTGTAGTAAAAATAAACAATCCTGTTCAGTTAAAAAACATTTGATTGCCAATAAACGCGCAGTAGCTGCTGTTCGGAATTCAGAAAAAAAAGTTTCTAGAGTTAGAAACCATTCAAAATTAGCTGAAATGCGTGGTGAGAAACTGCGAACACCTGCCAACAAATGGAAACCAAATACAATGGAAACACAGCGTAAAGGCCCCTTGCCACGATGGAATTTTCCTTGGAATATTCCATGGAATCTAGCATGGCCGCCCGCGTGGATGATTCTGTGGAAGGTATAGCAGAGTTGTGGCCGTTTTCATGGAAGTTTTTGTAATCGGCCGCGTGCAATTTTCTGTGGAGGGCTTGCAAGATGAAAATACTAGCCAATCAGAAGCGAGTGTTCCTGCGCGCTAGTTCAGGCAATGTTTTGAAAACATAAACAAAAATGTTTACGATAGAAGCAATTCATTATGCGAAGATCTATATAAAAAAATCCGTGTTCATTGAACACAAGAAGTATAACTAAATATCACCTTTAACAAATATACGAGAAGCAGTTTGAGAATACGTCCTGGGACGACTAGTGATATATAACTGTGATATATAATAGTGATATATAATATATAACTCGATTTTCTGAGAGGTGTATTTTGTACCCGACTGTAATCAGTATAATTAATTTTAAATTCGTGAATTCTATCACTTTCCATACAATACAAATACGTAATGAACATAGCACATATCCTTTGTTTTGTTAGTAAATGATTGGTACATAACCTAAATTGCCTTGGCTTGCTAGTATTTATAGCAGAGTCGAGAGTAGTAGTATTTGGTAGTGTATCTCGACAAGTAGGCCAAGTTAAAGAGTAAAATTACTTTATGAAAATATTTTCCTCCCTAGTTATTTAGTCCAGAATTGTAGTTTAGACGTTCACCAAGCTACACAGTCAAGTGTATACCTATACTTTCAATACTTGAAAACTTCCCTCCCCATGGCGATGACCCTGCCATCATGTCACAGTTATTATAATAAATACATATTTTAAACTCTGCAATTGTGTAACCACCCAGTGGCAAACTGTAACATCTACCTCAATTACCTAACAAACCCCTCCTAAACTTTCCAACCCTTCTCATCCTCAGCTCTTCCAAAATAAAATTACACTTCCTCACTGACCTAAGCATAGACTGCCTACCCTACTCTGTTCTGCACCTCATATTCTGACTATTATTTCCTCCTATATAACCTGCTTTAGATAATAGGCAGCCTAACTTAACTGAAATCCCCCCTCTGTTCTACACCTTGTACATCCTGACCAGCTGTCCCAAATTTCTCTTTTCCTTAAATGAGTTTTACTCCAGTTTCTTCAACATGACTGATTGCCGAAAGCTCCCTGTGTCCTCACCTGCCTGCCTTTCGTCTTTCTCCAACTTTGTTGCTCGTTATTGTACCTCCTCCAGCTTCCCGCATGTCCAATTACATGTACCACTCTGCAGCTTCATGCATGAATATTGGCCGTAAAATTGCAATATATATATATATATATAGATATATATATATATATTCACTGCACTATTAACTCCAATACCCTTCCCAGCATTCCTAGAGTACTCCTTTCAGACACCGCTCTCTCTGCCTTATTCACCCTACGTCACTCTGTAATATTATGCCAAGGTACTTGTGTTCTGAAGCATCCTATAACTTCTTTCCCTTCCCATCTGTATGTCTGTACTACCTATCCTCTTCCTCGTAAACCTAGATCCTTAGATCAGCCTGTATCACAACCCCTAGATACTTTTATTCTGTGGTTTCCTCTATCTCCTATCAATCACGTCTGTATACCTCTCTACTCACCACTGTCTTCCTATCAGTCATCCTGCAACTTGTTCCTTCCACCCACACACCTACCTTACGCTAGTTATTGGAAGTCAGATGTACTAAAAAATTTACAGCAGGCTATGGTTTAGATTTGTATTGTCAAACTGATAGGTACAACGTTAGTAGTGTAACTTCGCCCTTCATGAAAAGTTGTCTGAAAGTACAATACACATATAAGTAAATGGCGGTGAAGAAGGTATTTTTTGGGAAAAGGTACAGGAATGGTAGTTTATTTTTATTACTATTATTTTATTCTTGTTTCTTACACTGACCTCAATATTTCTGAAATTGTCTGATTAATACAATATGCAGACACGTACTTTATGAAAATGGCAGGTATAAGCTGTATAAAACTGTAAACTGTAGTAGATTTCTTCAGTGTTGATAGACATTTGGTTTTCAAGTGGGAATCTGCCTTTGACTGGCCAGCGTGCTCAATGATATAAAGCCCCAAAAATATGTTGTGTACCATAGCTGCATGCATGTAAGTTAAAACATATACAGTCGAGGTATGAACACTATCCCATATTTCAGTAACTGTGTAAATCTATAATGTCAAACTACATATTCATCAAATAATACAACTAGTTCTTAACAATAACCTAGCTTGCTTACAGGACCTGTACGTTGCAGGCTCGTAGAGCTGTGTGGGAATGTAAATTCTTTTCTAATCAAACTATCAAATGAACATTACAAATCTATACTGTAGTGTTGTAAAACAATACACTGAGACAGTGGTAGGTAATTCTTAATGTCTCTCTATTACTTTTGCATGGAAAAAATTTATATACAGTACATTAAATAGCTAAGACCGTTACATTATTTATTTTCAGTAAAAGCAGTTTAAATTCTAACTAAAAAAACACACACAAAAATCCTAATAAAAACCCAGGAAAAACTCCTAAAATGTGTACAAACATAAAATGTGTACAAACAGTAGTATTTCAAACTGTTTGTACATTCCATAATCACATAGGCCTACATTCTACTTCCATATAGGCCTTTGTTAAGATTTTAATACAATAAAGTTTCATGTGTACTATTCATTTTTTTTTTAAATTTATGTCTCAAATCAAGATTTCTCAAGAACAGCACAGTATTCGCGGTTATTATAGTCATACAAAATACTGTTGAATATAAGCCCTGATATTATTACTGTAGCAACATTTATATTCTTACAAAAACCAACGCAGAATAATAAACGAGCGTACAACATACAGGTCTCGCAAGCAGGTTAGACTATGATACACTAGTCAAATTATTTGACTGACAATGTAGGCTTACGACATTATACACTCGCACACATACTGAAACAAATTAAGTTTTCATACCTCAACTGTATACGATTTATCCTTCATATTTGCATCCAAGGGACATGAAACACAATGTTTTTGGGGCTATGTACCATGAATCGTACATGGCTCGATGTGCAGGCGTTTTCGCCCTTTTAAATAAATTTTCTTTCGTTGCCGAAGATATTAACTATAGTACACAGTTTTACGATGCTTCCATCTGCCATTTTCACAAAATATACGTCCGTATAACGTATAAATATTAAAGAAAAAAATACTAAACACTCGTCTTGTGTTTACTTTTAAGGCAGCAAGTATCGTGTAGAAGGATCTTCCATAGAACCATCCACACAACCTTCCATGGAAGTTATCATTTCATGACTCGTGCAAGATTCCAACAAATCTTGTACAAGTCATTCCATCGTGGCAAACGGGCTTAATTCGGCAGTGTGTAGAAATTTTGACGCTGTTACAACTTGCAAGTAAACACGAATCAGTTTTTATGAGTCAAATTATCTCTGAAACAATTACCCGATAAAATTTGTTTGGTTCAAGAAATACAAAACCTAAGGCGCATTGATGAAATCAAATGACGTAGTCGTTTAGAAATGGTGTGTGTATGTGTGTTGCTTCAATACTTTGTGTAATGGTAGGATATACCTATCTTTTAAATCATAAGTAGTTATCAGAAGACTCGTAATGAAATAAACAAGCGAGGTTGCACAATGTTAACGATGACATTGGTTCGATGCCCGGCTCCGGCTATTCTGATTTTCGTTCGTGTGTAACTGTATAGTTGCAGAATGTTAACTTCTCTATAAATTATTTATCTAATGTTGTCCTTGTTTTTTTTTTTTTTTTTTTGCTCGTCTACTTTGAGAGGTTTATAAAGACTACACCCCTCCCCCAAAGGGTTTTTGAGAGTTATTTTCTCGTAACAAATATTGTGCTTTTATTTATTTTTTTTTTTTTCACATTTACGTAAACATCATTCTGAAGCAAAAAATAGCGAAATATATAAACTGGTTGGGCAGATATCATGCGGCGAATGAAAACAAATTTTGCTCTTTTTCATCTTTTTAGTGATCGAACCTTTGGAAAACCTTACCATCACGTCTTTTCACCATCTCAGTGTTCGAATTTCAGAAGTAACTTTACAGACAATTAAGGCTATTGTATGGTAGTCACATTTAGGTATAAACCGTGACGATAACCGATTGGTTTTAAAACATTTAGACGAATAATACACCTTTCATCCGTTTCTCAGTTTTTCACCCCCTTAATTAAAGACTTTGTCGAAACGTCTTGAAGTCCTATGTTATGTATGTATATGCGTATCTAGTTGAAGTAAAAGTCACGATGATTGCCCTTTGAATTCGAGCTGTACAGACCATTAATAAAAAACATATTTCCCCCATTTTTTACTCTTTGGAAGTCGAATTTCGAATCATCGAAAAACCACTTCTTAGATATTTACATCAGCATCATTCTGAAGTAAAACGCAATTCTGTATCAGGGTTTGATTGATACTGATAATTAATTGAAAACGTATTTCGGATATTTTCACCACCTTAAAGGGTGAATTTCGAAAAACCCTTAAATTGGCAAATATCCTTTCTTATGATTGGCCCATTGAAGTAAAAGTCATGACGACAGGCCGTCGGGTTCGAGCTATGTAGACGAATCTTATAAAACACATTTCACCACTTTTCATCTCCTTAAGAGATGAATTTCGAAAAAATCTCTTCTAAGTGCTCTCCTACGACCTAGAGGGAACTCAGAAAAAAAATTTCATATTTCTAGGTCTAGCGGATTGGGCTGCAGTTCGATATGTCAGTCAGTCAGCCAGTCAGTGTTCTCTTTTATACATAGAGATGCGAGTTATTTTTAAACAACAATATTGCATAATGCTATCAAGCTTATTGGAACAACAATGCAGGCTGATGTTCAACTTAAGTTATGATTAACAAATTTAACATTAATTAATAAAACATTTTTTTTCACTTGCCGTTGGGCTAAAACTAAAACATAATTTTATTTTCATTAAACAGTTTCAATCGAACACTGTTAAGCGTAACAGTCTCTAATGACCTCGCTGTCAACGAGACGTTTAACCCTACACAATAAATGAAACAAATAAAATAAGTCAATTAAATAAATTAACTCAATAAAAGTATCAAACGATCGGAAATATGTTACTCTATAAGGCCACGTGGTATTTAAAATACTTGAAACCTAGAATTTCTAATGGTTACCCACATTTTAATTGTTTTATAAAGGGAATTATTATGGTTATATATTTTCGTTAAATTAATTTGTTTCTTTTTTAAACGTACGAAATAAAATTAAATTTAGGTATCCGTTGAATTAGCTATTTGTGGTAGTTTCTCAGTATAAATAATTAATTTCGTTTTGTCTAATGCCGTCTTTAACAAAAGTAAAAACCTCATTCCAAATACTTTGATAAACGGACGAGCCTTTATTTTACATTATGCTGTATTAAAAGTTAAATGCTTGATACTAACACTGCAGACTGGCTAATAATTGCAGGGTAGGCTATCATAAATAATCTTCCACCACAGTACATAAAAAAAATAAAAGATGTAGTTTTGAATATTCACCATTATTCAAGTTGGTGTCTCCTTATACGAAAATTGAAATATTTTACAACAAGCATAATCAAAAATATTAAAAGTTCTGTCATATGGAGGAAATTAAGTAGAAATATCATTTTACAAAATGTTGTAAATTCAAGCAGGAAGTTCCTTGTAAACACGCAAAACCAGAACTAATGTACCACTTTGGAGTTATGAACCCCCGTAAATCGAGTTTTCAAATTCTTGAATCCTGATAAAAACAAGTTGTCATTAATCAACAAACAGAAAGTAATCACTAGATATTACAAGCTATTATTTACATATTTACATGCTTGTATAAGTCAATGCGTACGCATCCGGACACGTTTTAATATCAGCTCCTCCCATTCCAAAAATCTACGCCGTTTATGAGATCGTTGATGTTGCTAACATACTTTCATAAATTCCATTTGCTCATGTAAACAGGCCGGCATTACAAACTACGTTTATAGTAGTGTATAACCTCATTCTTAAAACGTCCCCAGCTACAGTTTTGTTCCTTAATGGCAAGTGTTTTCTCATTATCTTAGTTTTCAAGAATTTATTTCAATAATAAATTTTTGCGGGTTCACATCTTCATTAATTCCCACTTGCGGGAAAAGTGACACATGTGTTTTGGTTTTGCATTTTTGCCAGGAACATTCTACCACCGTTCGTCTGTTGAATCGCGGAACATTCTGTATATATGGCGGATTCTAACACAGAGTTTTCGCAGAGAAGCGTAAACTAAAAAGAAGACGTGTGTGGGTTGTTTTAACTTTAGCCAATTGTTCTGTAACATTTACACCATGAATCTATAAAATTGGGCCGTGGTGAACGAGTGTCTGCATCACTCTACTTCCAGTTACTCTGTCAGCTGTTATATTATATTTATTTTCATATTGTCAAGAATGAAAAAATATCGAGGATTTTACCTGACGAATTTGCTGTAACATACGTCTTCATGGAACTACGAAAAGCAGATTCCTTTAGTGTGAACCCGTTGGAGTTTGGCATGGAAAACCATGGACCATTAAATACAAAACATGGCTGGAATGTAACTATACTAAACCAAAACCGCAGAACGATGAACGTTGCAAAAAACCAGTCAAAACTTTAAATGTGATATATAATACAGATGAAATCTAAAACAGCGTGGAAAACAGTATACAAAACTTTGCCGTGTAGAAGAAGAGATGGTTATGAAAGGTTTGGGTTGGAGCCTGATTGATATATAGAACAACTTCAACTGAGAAGTCCTGGGTTCAAATCCTGGCTCGATCATTATTGCTGTGTTGTTCCTTCACCTCATTTCACCCTCATCGGGTCTTAATACCTCGTTGCTAAGAGGACTGCGTACTTAGCCGTTGGACGGTGTTGTGGCGTGTCACGCGAATACTTTTTTACGCGAAACCGCCGAACTTATTCTTATTGTTGTTATCTATGAAAAGAACACCTACTTGAAACTACAGATACCACGTTTTGAAAATTCAGTATGCTTGTTAGTAACATTATTTTTCAGCCTCTGAAAATGGCTAAAAACGGCTTTTTAGACGGCTGTTACTCTGAAAATACGACCTGAATCCGTAAATTGCAAAATGAGGTGGGTGCTTTGGTCTTTACTTCATAATATGTAAAAATAAAAATTTTGGGTCACCACTTAAAGTCCCACAGGAAAAAGAGTTCTATGAAAACATTGCACGCCAGTTTAGCGCGCTGTGGATAGAGACCATGTGTCTATCGTCGAGAGTGGTACTATGGCTCTTATCACTCCGCTGTTCCCGCGCCTCCAACGCGGAAATTTCAAACCAGTACACTGTACTCTTAAAGGACCTAAACCCTCTCACCTCAACTGAGAACAAACGTGTTCGGTCAACTTCGTAAAGCCGCGTCTCCACCAGCCGAACATGCTCGGCGAACAGTGTTGGCGAACACGATAAACGGACAAACATTAAATAAAAGTTCACCGAACACGTTCATCGAACAATTTCAGACCAACAAATCAGTGTTCGGTCTGAATAGACGCAGTGCACTAGTTTTGAGTTAAACAGTGATGAGTGCGCCCCAGCAGCGTCGACGTCGTCGTTTGTTAGCGTGTATGGCAGCCGCTTATTATGTCTTCACGTCCATGCGTCGACCTCCACGCTGGTGGCAGACACAATTATTTAGGGCAAGAGATGAACACAGTGAGCAGTTTCGTGTCGATTTGACAGCTAGTTGTTTGTTTACAAATTTCACAAGGGTTTGTAATGAGGATTTTGAGCTTCTCATGTCGTTAATAGGACCAAGTATTTCAAAACAAGACACCAACTATCGCAACGCTATAAGTGCAAATGATTGTTTGGCAGTGACATTAAGTTTTTTGGCAACGGGTGATTCCTATACATCGTTGATGTATCTTTTTAAGATTTCAAAACAAAGTATTTCTAAAATAGTACCTTTGGTGTGTAAAGCTCTTGTTAATGCATTGTCTGAATATGTGAAAACGCCTAGTAATCGTCAAGAGTGGGAGTTTGTATCTACTGGTTTTAAAAATAAATGGCAGTTTGACCAGTGTC
>PNEQ01051216.1:0-22384 GCA_003012365.1 Medauroidea extradentata
TATATATATATATATATATATATATATATATATATATATATATATATATATATATATATATATATATACCGATAAATTACAGTGTAAAACATTATTTAAAATATAGAACGTAGTTTTTCACATTAAAATTTCTTAATCTAACTTTGTTTTATTCTTGTGTATATTTGGAGGTTAAACCAACATGGCGGACATTCACTAAATCCTTTGCTGATACTGGTTGCTGTCCTATGTGTACAGTACGTACAAGAAATGAAATATTACCATTTCTTAACGACCTACGTTCTATGCTTACTGTTACGTTATCAATGTGAACCCACCTTAAGGGCGCGGATCAAGTGTGGGAAAATCATAACTTTATAGTTGAATGACACAGTGTCAGTTTTGTACACGTTACTTGGGCGTATTGTAACCGGGGTTACTTTGACCATTTTCGGGGTTACTTTGACAATTTAACATATTATAGTTTCTGGGTTTTCTGGTAAATAAACAGATAATCTGTGCCAAGTATTTTAAATAATTTCTTTCATCCTTATATCTAATGCTTGAAACTTTCGTCAATAAATAACATAAAAACAAAAATTTTGAGTTGTCAAAGTTACCCCACTAGGTCAAAGTAACCCCGGTTTACGGTACTTATTCCTCTTATAAAAAATTTAGTTGTGTTAGTTTTCCCATAATAGCATTTCAAAGTCAAAATTTTCATATTTTTAGCTCATACACCCCTCGAAAACTAATTAACGTACTGAAACGAAATAATTCACAGTGAAAGTACATGCCCTGGGGCCGATTAAATATCGCTTTTTATGGGTGCAACGCAAAATTTGCACCTGCGTTGGGTCTGGTTGTGCTGCATTGGAATTATATACTCGTATAATGCCATAGAAGAAGCGTTCAACTTCTTGTGTTGCGTTGTGCAAATAGCAGGTGGCGATATTTAATCAGCCCCACTGGTCTAGCGCTTTAAGCGTGTATATATCCAATACAAAATATTTTTATATTTGGAAAAAAAAATCCTAAAAGTAGCAAAAATTTTAAAATTTCTGAAGTTTTTTAAAATACAAAACATTTTTTGAGGCGACTGCTGTAACTACTGCGTCAAATCGCTGCCTCTGGCACATACTATATAGTAATACAGACGCGAAATGACGTGGCGGCTTATTTGATACGGGCAAACCTCGCCGCTTATTGGCTGCCCGAGGTTGTTGATACCAGCCCCGTGTCTGTTTGGTTCCTGTGTGTTACTGCAGGTTTCCTATTATCCTGGTTGCCATCTAGCAGAGCAGCTGCCTTACGCTGATTGGCGGTAAGTGTTTCCGCCATGTTGCTGGC
Organism: Medauroidea extradentata; assembly: GCA_003012365.1. Classification (NCBI taxonomy): domain Eukaryota; kingdom Metazoa; phylum Arthropoda; class Insecta; order Phasmatodea; family Phasmatidae; genus Medauroidea; species Medauroidea extradentata. Next base: position 1,330 of record PNEQ01051216.1, read on the forward strand.
CAGGGAAGCCATTTTGCTGGCGTGTGTGGCTTAGTTTGCTTGCCTACTGGCTATTTCACTTCTGTACTCCTAAATATTCTGTGCCTCTGGCATGGCCCCAAGAGCTGGCGCGGCGAAGTTAATGTCTATTCACTATAAAGTGAGCACTTATAAGAATTTTCTTGCAGTCGTTTAGCGGTCATCTTTATTATTTTTAACACGGATCTTCCAAGAAACTGAAAACCAATGTAAACATTTTACCACACTGGAAACTAACCACATTTGGCCCCAATAAAATACAGTTTTGTGTTATTACATGTTGAAGAGAGCTCAGTTGAAAGTGAACAGCCTATATCGCCATGAAGGGTGGTTGTTATAGATGTCGACTGCCACACGAGCTGGACAACGCGACATACACGTTGTCAGCGGACATACTCAACTCTTCTCTGCCGTGGGACGAGGCGACGCACCACCCATCCAACTGTGAGCGTCTCGACGCCGGCCATACGACGCCATGCTCCTCCTTCGTCTACGATCACTCCGTCTACGGCAGCAGTGTCGTTACTGAGGTCAGTCACATTCCACTTATTCCATCTTCTCCCCTTGTCGCCTTGTACTCCGGCCAGCCCCTCATACTTGATATATACACGTGCTTGCAGAATTTCACTTCAGTATGTTTATAACTTGTGAGATTCTTTTAATATAAGTGAGACTCGCAGTCTAAATATCAGGTACGGCTTTAATTCACAATATATACACACTATTACATTACATTTACGATGTTCTTTACGGAGGGAGGCTAGAATAGTTAGAGACATTTATGATTACTCATGAGCCACTCAATTTAGTTACGACGATGACAGTCCCACCTTGTTAATGATGCCGAGGCTGATGCAAGGAAACGTCCACGGTGATCGGCACGTCGTAGATCTGGACGTCGTGGTGCATCTTGGTAGTGAAGTGGTCCTGGAGACGTTATGGTGGAAAAGAATTCTGCAACAACTTGTTTCAATGCTTTACGTGCTCACCTGCAACTCTGGTTCGTGGTTATTGGTAGAATATAATTAGAAAGAGGCGTGGCTCATTTGACTGCAGCAACCAGAACAATGTTACCGCGACACCACACGTCCGTGATTTGCGGGTAGGACTCCGAGACGTCGAGAGTTAAAAACTTCCAATCACTGACCATGGAGCAGAGAAACAGGCGTTCACATAAGGCATTGAAACAAATTGTTGCAGAATTATTTTCACCAAGAATCACTGGATCTAGGAATACTACATCGGTAGGGACCCCTATTTTTCGCGAAAAGAATTTAGCCCCAGTTTGCTTCAATGTCTTACGTGCACTACTGCAATTATGATTCATGGTTATTGGCTGCAACATCACGCGTCTGTGATTTGCCGTTAGAATCCTGAGGCTCGTGACAGTTAAAGTAATCACTGACCATAAAGCAGAACTGCAGATGTGCACGTAAGGCACCGATAAGGCGATAAACAAAGAGAGGCAAAATTCTTTCCGCGGAAAAAAAAAGAGTCCCTATACATCAGGCAATGCCTACCATACAATTAGATACGGCTAGTCTGGTATGTAACTGCCAATAATAGATGTAATGACATTTCAAAATAACACGATCTCGCCCACACGCTATGCGCTATACATCACGTGCTGAGAACTGGAAGTGCTTGAGTCGTGTACTTCAGACCTATATTCGTATAATATTTTTGTTTAACTATATTTGAGGATTATTCCTCCAAAATAATGATTTGCAATTTTGCAACATAATGTTTGTATATGCAGGGTGACACCTTTTTTGAGGACATTCCTGACGACGAAATATGTCGAAAACACAATACGACTTATAGCCTAAATTATCATTAAGGGCGGTACGCACCCTTAAAGTAAGAGGTTTGGTAATGCATTTGTGAACGTAAATAACAAACCACATGATTAAAAATACAATTTTCTTCGTTTGAAGTTTACGTGAACGAAGCTGTTAATAAAAGTGTTGGTTTGCAGTTTGTAAAACGTTAATAAATGTCGTATATCATGTCATTGCAATTGTTCGAAAAGTGGTAACGGAGCATTTTAATCAACATTTTTTGATAAATTACGAAAAAACGTTCGACTGCAACAATAAAAGATTGCCTTTGTCTGACACTCTTAGGGCATTGGTTCTCGTTGAAATTAATTTTGTAGACTTTTCACAAGTTGATTAATAACGCCTGCCGCTATGCAACCTGCGTCACATACGCAGTGCGGGTTGAATTCTACAAGGGCGCACTGCTTTACACCTACATTTTGTAGGTATTTAGGCCCTCGATGTTGTGTCAATTTTCACAGATTCGCCGAGTGACAACTGAAAAATAATACCTATACTAACAATTAAATATTTATAATCAAATACTAACATAATCGTTTAAATTAAACACGTTTAATGGCTAGACAACCCACATTGCGCGTGTTACAGAATTTGCATAGCGGCAGGCGTTATTAATTAACTTGTGGAAATTGAAAAAACAACAAAATGAATTTCAACAAGAACCAATGCCTTAAAAGTGTCAGACAAAGGTAACCTGTTCTGTTATGGTCGAATTTTTTTTCGTCAATTTATCAAAAAGTGTTGATAAAATGCACGTTTACCACTTTTCGAACAATTATAATGACAATTATACGAATTTTATTATTGTTAGAGGGATGCTTTTACAAAATGCAAACCAACACTTTTAACAGCTCCGTTCACGTAAACTTTAAACGAAAAAGTGTTTTTGGATATAACGTGGTTTCTTATTTGCGTTCACAAAAGCATTAACATATTAATATTGTAGTACGCGGTTTTTGCTAAATGCACGATGCTACGAAATATACAATCCAGGTTCAACCCATATTTACATGTTAGTTCTGCATGAAAATATTTTTACAACAGCATTTAAGTCCATGTTTGCTTTACGTTCGCTCCAAGTCGGCTCCAGTTCGAGCTTGGTACAGAATTTACTCGTCATAATGTAAACGCACCCATCGACGATACCGGTCGCCTTATGTAACTGTCCCTTGTAACCTTGAAAACTATATTAAATTATTTCAGTCAGCTCACAGGTGATCACGGCATTAGGCCGGCTGGCGACTTAAATTACATCTTTCTCATTTTATCGTGAATTAGTGTATTTATGAGTAAATGTATACATATAGTAGCATATCACGTTTTTCCTTCTTAATTATTAGTTTTTGTAGTATGTAACTGGAAGATTTGCCATTTTATGTCTTTTATGTAATGTTAAGAGGTTAGTTTTAGTGTGTGATGTACTGGATGAAAATATACTCTTTCCTCAACCAAAAATCAAGCCAAATAAATTAAACAATTACATAAATATGTTAGGTTCGGGTACCCGTGGGCTCCGAACTTAGTAACATCCGAATCATTGCTGGAACTTGTTCCGGTAATGTCAAGGATTCAGTTCGGAATCCTCGTTGGCTCTGAGTGTTCTCACACGGCCAGAAGATGATCTCACGAGAGTCTCCTCTTTAGGAATCGCGTCGACATGTGGGCAATCCATCTGGAACGCCTGTTAGAAACATTAAAGTGGGGCAGGCTCATTACCATCAACTTGGATGTGGGCTTCCTACAAGACACACTCGGCGCGAAACTTCGCCAAGTACGAATAGCTCAAGATGCGCCTAACCTTGAACGATTGGGGTGTAATAAGAAGTGAACCTCAATACTTTATCAAACCGTTTGTAATTATTTTGAGGACTCTCATAAAATAAATGCGTGACAATTCAATTGTATCAGGTAATTAATTTTGGAGGTAAAATATTTTGACAGCGTCATGTTAAAATTTATGTTATGTGTAGTCTTACACATAAATCTGTATAAATAACCCGAAAAATAAATTACGAAATTGCAAATTACTTCTCAGTTTTGCAGTCATCAACAAACAGGTAATCTATTACAAGCAAAAATAATTACGAAATGAACGATTTTTTAAAAAATGTGGCTGCAACTTTCTTGAACTGGGAGAGAATTATTTTGAGTAAATTCTCAAACATACGTGATAGCTTCATTACGTAGTCATAGAAAACAAGCGAAACAAAAATTAAATAAGGGAATCTAGCCAATAGAGACTGTTGACAGGATACACACACACACTTAATAAATTGCTTACAGAATTCTAACCGATATATCGTAAAGAAACATAAATAAAACATAAATCCACCGATCAAAAAGCAAAACTAAATAACCAGAACAACTGAACAGAACACTCGACAACACAAACATGACAGTAGGCCTACTGACACGAAACTGAACAACCCAACACGGAATTCAGTGAAGTAAGATTGTACGAAACGATGAACACACAGAACATATTTTTTTCTGGAACGCGCCTGATTATATGTATCGAGAACTGACATCTGCGCGGGTCCTCAGGCCGACATTGACGTCATAATAACTTCACGACTTCATTTCAGACATCTGTGATCTAATCGATATTTGACAAGCTAGAAGGTCAGTATCATAACATGGACCACTTTAGCACGGTTGTTTGCAGTTTGTAGCTGTTAAAGCCTTAATATACATGGACAATTCTTTTGTTACAGTTCAACCTGGTGTGCGACGATGCCTGGCTTCGGGCTTTGGCCGATTCGCTCTTCATGGTCGGAGTACTCCTGGGGTCGATTATATTTGGAGAACTTTCAGACAGGTTACAACTTTCTTGAAATTTGAATCTCTTACTATTATCTTAATGTTAAGGGCTTGTTCCTTACTTTTTTTTTCAGACTTGTGCCAATGACTGAAATATTTTTTTTAACCAAAAGTATTGAAAAATATTCAGACAATGTGCAGTCACGCGATGCACAATACTGTGGATGCGTTCTGATAAATAATAAACCATTCGTCAGCAAAAAAAAAATAATTTTGGTTTATTTTCACGACAAAAACCGTGGTATTTTGGGTGACGAAAGCTAAAACACCGTTCAGTACATTGCTACATAAAATTTAGCTACAAATAATGACATGTCAATGTCAAAATAGTGGAGAAAAATTTTGATATGAGTCTAAGGTGGCAATATTTTTTTTTTTTTTTTTTTTTGTAATGAAATCATTCTAAAACTAACGAACAAGCTATTAAGGAGGATTGAGCCCTACCCTTGTGCATATATATATATATTTATCCTCGATAACTTTGGTTTCAATTTATTTATCAATATTTTTAGCACGACAGAGCATAGAAATAAACTTATTCAATTTTTTGTAAAGGCTACAATTTCATTACCTTCATTATTTTGTTACGGGAAATAACTTACAAGGAATGATTGTTTTATTTACGTAAGCGACTACAGAGATCACAGTAGTAATATAAATCCAACCGTATGGATTACAAATAGTAAAAGAAACTATAAACTATGCCATGTCAAAGCGAAAAACGTACAACAATCTCTCTATGCCCTGATTTGTGAGAAAAACCATAAATACAAGCTGAGGATGATCAATCGCCCGCAATAGAATCTCTTCCCCTTATTATGTGTCCCTCTACTAAGGTCTTGTGTTGTTTTCGAGGACACGTAAAAGTAACCAAATAAATTAACAAGTTAATTAAATAAATATTAATGAATATTTATCACCGTCAAGAAGTTGTATATGCCATTACTTTAGTATGCGCATACTTTAACGGTAATATAAAAGCTTTTCTTATTATATTATTTTATGGGTGTGGTAAAGGAAAGTATTTACAGAGGGTTCAATTTTAATACACGACGTTGATTGGCTGAGAAATTTAAAATGCTGAAATGTAAAAATAGCACTGATAAGAACCAAAATTGCCTATTTTATCAGTAGAGCCCGGTAATTTTCGCGAAAAGAATTTTGCAGCACTTTGTTTCAGTGCCTTACGTGCGCGCCTGCATCTCTGCTATGTGGTCAGTGATTGGATGCCGTAACACCCAGCATGTGGAGGTTAAACCCGCAAATCACAGACGTGATGTGTGGCAGTTATCCATGTACTGATTGGCACAGTCAAATTAATAACGACTCTGCACAAAACACTCTGTCAATAGCCATGAAGTTGAACTGCAGGTGTGCACGTAAGACACTGAACAAAGTGGGGCAAAAATCTTTTTGCGAAAACTACCGGGCCCTATTTATCAGCATTTAAAAATGCTACTTTGTTTTGGACACGTTTTGCAAAAAAAAAATATATATATTGGTACGAAATGCCGTGCAGGAATTGAGATGGGGGGAAGGGAGGAGCAATGCGCGTATATTATTTCTTACACAGTATATTCTTGAAATGTTCATGATAAGAAGGTACAGTACATACCACTGTTTGAATGCGACGACTCGGTATGGTAAATAAAAGCACCCATCACTACTTGCCAAATGAAATATTAATCCCACTCTCTTGTTAAGCTTGTTTCAAGTGTGGTAAAAGGTAATCTGTTGAGCTGCCTTAAAAGTGCTGTCCACCCTAGTGGCTTAGCGAGTTATATGTTCCAGTAAAATGGGTCTCAGGACCTGCGAACCTAAGTATATGCCACAATACATTGTTGCTCATCTCGATGGTTGTTTTATTTATTTATTTATTTTTTTTTTTTCAGTTCCGGGTAAGTTGTGTGACAACAAATATTTTCAAGCGCGAAAATCCTCAAAACTAAAATTGTTTTCCACGTTTTCATTTCTATAGCAATATTTTATTAATCTCAATGACGCAGAAAAAGGTTTTTTTTTTTAGTCCGAAAGCGATATCGTGAAAGGTGACTGAGCCATAATGGGACACGTAAATCACTATCCTTGCATTCACCAGGACGTACAGTTATTCCTTTTGTTAAAGTTATTCATTTGGTCCAACAAATAAAGATTGTGGTGAAGTACCCGCAGTGCCTCTTTACAGAAACATTGCTTTTTACGATTAGGTGCATATCATTCTAATAGGTTGGTAAAGGCGGTTCGGAATAAAGTGAGCACTCAAAAAAGCCCTGTTAAATTTCTCTTTGCAGCAAATTCGTATCTTTCCGCGCGCAACATATCAACGACGGAAAATGTCTAACCTATCTGGACACGTCACTTAATGCTTGCGAGTTTAAGATAAATTGTGCAGTCGATAGGAACCTGTATAGTTTGACAAAAATGTTTATTAATTATGTAAAACATAGTTATGTCAAATTTAGTTAATTTTATTTCAGTATTGATGTATTTAAATAGGAAAATACACGGGACTACTTACTGCAATACGCTGCCAACCGTACAAGCAGTAAGGTAACTATAGTTAACGTTGAATCATATGCAGTAACGGCTAGTGACTTTTTTCAAAGGTTAAATCTTTAGTGCTCACTTTATTCCGAACGACCTATACTAAGAGTTATTTAGTCTTTATTACACGGTGATAGGAATATTATTATGTTAAAATTTAAACTACCTGAATTATTTCGTAATTAAGATTTAATACTTTGAATACAATATGCGTAGCGAAAGACAAACCAGGTGATTAGTTAAATCTCTGTTGAAAAATTTGAAATAAATCTTGCCAAATTTTGGATAAGAAAAAAGGTAATAAAAGTTCTGTATGATTGGTGACACTGGCTCTTAGGATCGTGCTCTCTTCTTTCTACGATTTTGGTGACAATTACTTTTTTTTTTACTTAAACGAGAGCATATATAAAATATGATGGCAGTTTTGTTAAAAATACTTTTCGCCGTGATAACGTTTTTTTTCAAAACAAGAAATTGTGCGGTTTGGACTGAAAAGTCAGCTAACCAGAATTTAGTTAAAATTACATAATTAACTAAAACCCGTAGTATTTACTGCCTTGACTAAAATCAGCCAACATGGAGAAGACATTTTTTTCTGGAATTTTATGTTGTGTATGTATGCTGCTGACTAAAGCATACGCTGCTTATTTATGCCTTAGTCATAGTTTCTTTTGGCGGTTATTTATCAAGCAACTAAATCCAGTCACGGAGAAGACGATTTTAAACAAAAGTATAAAAAAGATTTTTGATATCTGCTCTAGTCGTTTAGGCGCAAAAAATTAATATAGCTGAAATATATAGACAAGAGAGCATGCCATTACGCAATACCTCAGTGGGAAGCGGAGAATGGAGTGTGTTGTTTGTGTTGGCAGGTATGGACGGCGACCTAACTTCTTCATATCCCTGGTGTTGCAAGTGACTGCAGGGCTATTGGCCGCCGCGGCGCCCAACTATGTCTGCTACATGCTGGCTAGGATGGTCATTGGCGCTTCCACGTCGGGCGTCTTCCTCGTCGCCTACGTCATAGGTCAGTCCACGCCCCAGACTCGACCTTCACTCCTTACAGCAAAGAAAGGCATAAACGGTTTTGAATCCCTGTCCACCTTGATTTGTGGGCTTTGTCATCGTAAATCAGTTGTCCGTGTCGACAGAGTTGGTTTTCTTGGAATCCGCGCGAAGTGGTGTGTCTGTTACTTTTGTCAGAACTGTACTCACTCACATAAAATTATCAAGCACGTTTTATCGCAAACTTTTTTCGTTGCCAAAATAATAAATACAATATATTTGTAAAATTAATAACGTAATATCTAAAACGTGTGTATTTGTATGCATATATATTACGAATATCACTGTAATCACATGAGGTGTTATTTTTTAACGCGTTATAAACCGAGATAATGAAATAACGAAAGATGTTTTGCAGGCTAACGTACTTCCGAAAAACACAGTCACATGCTGCGTCTCACATGATTTAAAAAATACTATTTTACACTCTTTAACGTTCTGCAGATTAACCGCCAACTTGCAGGATTTGTTCAACCAAACTAATGGCAAAACAGCAACTAACGGCACATGCCCAATAACTGAAACCTGACAAAAGGTCAATATTTCCCATGGTAAATTTTTATTAGTCTCGGCTATTTAAAAAACCATTATATATTTTAATACTAGGCTTGACTGCAAACCATTCTATGTATCTGCAGACTTGTGTAACTGAACCGTTGATGCCTCACCCGAAGTGGATGAATCAATTCTAAACCTCCAGTTGTGGAGTAGAGTAGTTGTGTATGGTCATGAGACATAAAATGACTAGATTCCTAAAGGAGTGGTAGCCACGGGTAATAATGACAGGTTCTTGATGTCGAAAGAGTTGTGAAATAGCCAAAATACGTTAAAAGAGCGGTACTCAATAGAGAAAATTGAAGTGACTGGAACAGATACATTAATGATGAAGAAATAGGGTGATATTTGAACATTACATATGTAGCGCAGGGGCGTCATGGTGGTTCAGGGGGGGGGGGGTGGTTACTAGCTGTTATCCTAGTGAGTAGCCAGTTTCATCTCCGATCTGGCTGAACGAGATTCGTTACTTGTTCCATTGAAGCTGGATGTGTAGTTAGTCTGGAATCTATCGCGACACCTCTGATGAACTAGCAGCCAATAGACGAACATTATTGAATGCACACTACTAGTTCTAACATTTATTAGCGAATTTTATACCTCCATCAGTAGAGCCATGATTTTATGGCGAAAGGATTTTTGCATCAAGTGGTTTCAGAGCCTAATGTGCACATATGCAGTTCTGCTTCGTGGTCAGTGATTGGGCGGTTTAACTCTAGCTTCTCTTGGGGTTCTACTGGCGAATCACAGACGTATAGTGTCACCACAATAGCTAGAGCCCATGTAATGTTGGTGAAAAGAATTCTGCAACAATTTGTTTCAATGCCTTATGTGCACATGTGCAGCTCTGCTTCGTGGTCAGTGATTGGCTGTATTAAATTCTCAGCGTCTCGGGGTTTTGCCCGCAAATTACAGACGTGTGGTGTCGCAGTAACCTTGTTCCTGTTGGCACAAGTCAAACGAGCCACGCATGTGCAATTATATATTCTACCAATAATCAAGAAGCAGAGCTGCAGAAGTGCACGTAAGGTATTGAAACAAACTGCTGCAGAATTCTTTTCACCAAAAAACACTGGCTCTAACAATAGCCTTATTCTGGTAGGCGCAGTTAAATGAGAAACGTGTCTTAACAAAGATACGCTGCCTATAACCATCAAGCTAATGCGCACGTAAGGCATTGAAACAAAATGTTGCAAAAATATTTTCGTGACAAAATCGTGGCTCTACGCATCAGTCACTATATAACTCGCATGTTCGGGAATTCTAAACTGAACTTGTCCCCTAATGAAGCCTCAAAACTCCCGTGTCTTTACCCATATAAAGTGATATAGGTTACGAGTCAGTAGTGCAAGGTTGAGGTATACTAATGTGTGTGTCACAGCCATGGAGCTGGTTGGACCTAGCAAGCGACTACACGTGGGTGTGATCTGCCAGTTCTTCTTCACGTCAGGCTACATGCTCACAGCTGTCTTCGCCTACTTCATAGACAACTGGCGCATGCTACAGGTAGCACTGTCCGTGCCAGGAGTTGTCTTCCTCTCTTACTGGTGGTGAGTACACCTCAAATGTGCTTCAATTTTATTACAATATTGTTAGTGACTGAGGAGGAGGAAAGATTCGATGAAATCGTGGCCAGACCTCTTGCCTTCTGCTGGGTTCATTCACGTCGAGGTCGCCCCAGTTTTCACATGTGGGAAACGTGGCGGACGTTGTTGTGCGCCAAACGTTTTCTCCTTATTTACTCAATATTACACAGTGCCCTCGAGCATACGCAAGTAGATATTATTGTTGCGTGGAAAAATTGTTGATCATTAATTCTGTATTGGAGCAAAAGTGTCCAAGTAATCAATGTTGGTTGAATTAGTCAGGAAAAAAAGAAATTTTCATCGAAGTGTAGCTTTATCAGTACTCTGGCATATTCTTCGAAGTGCTATCGATATGTAATTTGCCAGAGGGGATACATGTTTAGTAGTTCCGTCGTTGATACTGCGGTTAGGGTGCTCGCCTTCTACCAACGTGATCCGGGTTCGATTCCCGTATATTTTACACTTGGAAACGTGTCAGACGATGCCATTGGTCGGCGGGTTTTTCTAGAGGAATTCCGATGTCCTCAGCAGCTTCATTCCGATGTTGCTCTGTACTCACACCACATCACAAAGGAAAGGAATATTTCGCGAGTTTAATTACCTGCATGATAAAACCTTGTCCTGTGCATACTGAAGCCCAGCCACTTGTTCATCACACGCCACTAGCGGAACAACAGACAATTAAAAGAACAGACAGGGTATAGGACTGTGGATTCTAGCATGCTAGTCATTTAACTCGCAATTTTTTCTTTTCCCTACATGTCACCATTCACCAGCGCGATGACCAATATATAGGTAACTGAAAAATTCGCGTTATTTTCTGACAGCTGACTAGACTCCAAGTGACTATAGGCTTGTTCGACGTCTCCCGCTGGCCGATATTGTCGTGACTTGCCGCGGAGAATGCTTACGCAGTAAAGAGGCCAATCTCCGTAAAGACGAAATACACGTAAATGACAACACATCAAAGTTCATGGCTAATTGAATCGCAGATTATGCTCTATTGTGTATGGGAAAGTGAAGTTTAGTCTGCTACCAAATGATAACGCGAATTTTGCACGTCTCTACTAATTAGCTGCTGGCTGATTCAGTGGTATAGGCCTTAATTTAGTTGCGTTTTGGTTACTGGCTCAGCGACTTTCGGGAACTGTCATAAGAGTCGAGGACTAGCTTGAATTATAGATTGTACCTAAAAGAAAACGCGAATTTTTCGGGTCTCTAGCGTTTTCTTTTGGGCGCACGCTAGATTCCAAACACCTGTAAAATAGTGTCCATTCCACAATTGGCTGCTGACGTATTTGGCACCTCCTGGAGGACAATGAACCAATAATATGGAGGCAACTAACTGCAAGTCCACTCACGTGGCATTTCTGTATCAGCAAGCAGCCAATGAGCAGCTGCTCTTTGCTTGAGTGAACAGATATTCTTGGAGGCTAGCGTAAGCCAGTGAACCGGTGAATTATCCCCGTATCTACCAATAATTCTTCACGTGACATCTGTCTACCTGCTGTTTCCTTGCTGAAGGTTCGTGCCGGAGTCGATCCGGTGGCTGCTGGCGCAAGGTCGGGCCGACGAGGCGAAGCAGCTGCTGCAGAAGGCAGCCGACGAGAACAAGGTGACCATACCGAAGGATGTACTGGACCGTCTGGGTGCCTCCAAGGACAAGGAGAGGTCCGCGTCTCCTGACGAACCCAAGCCGTCCATCTTCGACCTCATGAGGCACCCCAACCTGCGCAAGAAGGCCTTCAACATCTTCTTCTGCTGGTGAGTAGCAGAGGCACAGCCTGCTTGCGCGGCTGCCGTCAACCACCTCGTTCTTGGCGTTAAGAGTTAGTAGACTTGGTACGTGAGATGTGCTGTAGATTGTAACGGAAAATATTTTAAATTGTGCAATTATTAAAAATGTTTCCAATGAGTTTATATACGAAAAGAAGACATGCTTCAATCTGTGTCTCTATAATTTAAAAAACGCCGTCCGTTAGAACCGTACAGATTAGACACACAGCGTGTGTGATTTGTCCCAAAACTGTTCACACGTGTAACGGTTAACGTACTACAGTTTATTGGAGACTATCTTAAACATTTTCGCGATTTTCCAGTGTGTATGACTATTATAGCTTGTCTTGAAATAAATTATTGAATTCGTTTGGTACTTACACTCTAAAAATAGTTTGTAAATTTGCACACGTGCGTATAGATGCGTAGAATTGTTTCCCAGACATCCATGATATCACTCCTAAACTTTTTGTTTTTAAACAGACAATGTATACTAATGTTACCAAACTTGTATTGTAACAACTGTAAAAGTTTGCATATTTACAAGGTGGATTTATAGCGATCGTCCCATACTGCGTTTAGGCTAATTACTTCCTAAATAGTTTAGAATGGATTTTTACAGTGTAATTATATCCATAAACACACAGAAAATGACTGTCGTCCTCATCCCACTGTGTCAACAACAAAATTTCGATACAGTTATGCAGTCATGCACGGTTCCGTACATCACGCTCAGATCATAAAACTTTGTCTTTCATATTGCTTCACTAAAATATTGTAAGATATGGAGAGAAGTACATGACGTCTGGAGGTGTGTTCACGCAGGTTCGTGAACAGCGGGACGTATTACGGGCTGTCGTGGAACACATCCAACTTGGGCGGCAACGACTACATCAACTTCTTCATCTCGGGCGCCATCGAGTTCCCGGCCTTCTTCTTCCTGCTGTTCACCTTGAACAGGTGGGGCCGCAAGTCCATCCTCTGTGGCTCCATGTTGCTGGGCGGCGTGGCCTTGCTGCTGACTATACTGGTGCCTTCAGGTGAGACATCTTCTGATCCGGCTACATCGAGGGAAGGTACTATTATATGGACGCAGACTCTGTTATTTAGCAGCAGGTTGGCTACCACTCCTACAGGAAGTCTGTCATCACTATGTCTACGGACCGGAAAGTTTCGCGATGTGGTTTTTGCACCAAGTTACTACACTGCTTTACGTGAACATCTGAAGTTTTTCTAAATACTGTACAAGGACAACATAGGAAAGTCAGAAGAAAATCAGGAGACGTGATATTTAATTCCAGTACACGCCGATATGAGCGCTGTTCCTACTATAGTAGCACACGCTCTGTGGATAGTTTTATTTTTATATTTCGTTATTTACAAACTGAAATGTAATCATAATTTTAGAATATAGTTATATTCTTTTTGTTATTTTTGATAAGTTAAATATTAAAATATTTATAAACACGCTCTAATACTATTAGCCTAAGAGAAATTTAGTCCGTTAATGTATTACCACCATAGAAAATAGAGATGTAAGAATGTGAATTTTGCTAGTGTTTTCAGTTCACGCCGTTGATAAAACGTCTCTCGCTTTAACAATGCTAAAACGCTGTACTTTCCCATATTGACTGGAAAAAAAGGTGCAAAAATATTTTCGCGTAAATTTTTGGTCCTTAACTATATCACGACCATACGGAATTCCGCAATTCCAGTACTGGAGGCATACTATCATATCGCTGCCCTTTTGATCTGTCTCATATTTCACAATTTTTATTATGCTACGAAAACTTTTTGTAGTAGAGCCTGGTACTAACACTTCCGAAATTACTAGTTCTATGTAAATATATCATTTTGATTCATACACATAGACCCAGTAATTTCGGATAATGTGTTACTACCAGGCTCTACCAACAATCTGTCAAAATAGGGAACTTACATTTTCCGAATAAATTTCAGGATATATATAAGTGCTTTTCGAACGATACCCTCCGAGCGAATAAAAAAAAATTCAGACTCGTCACCTGGTGCTTGTAAATAACCGGTGCAGAAAGCCGATAAACAAACGCTTGTGTTTCAAGTGTACATAATATGGTAAAGTCTATTTGCTGGTCAACGAAACGCAGAAATTGTTCAGACCCTAGCCGTCAGTTGGCCGTTACTATCGGACTATTTCCTGCAGTAATCTTAACTGTTTGAAGATCAATATGTTCTTTATTAGAAACAATCTTCTGTGTAGAAGAAAAAAGTACCACGATGAAAACATAGCTATTGATCTTACCTTACAGTAGACATATTAGGAGTGAACAACAAAATAATAATTACGTATTTTTTTATAAAAGTTATACAAAGATGATTATTTAACGTGTGGTTGAACTCTTAGAAGGTAAATATCTTTGAAAGTGGTTGATGTTGGTATAGTCTGTCTCATGTAACTTGTCCGTATTTTGACATTTCTCAGAAGATAAATGTGTCTGACAGTTCCATTGTTTGGAAAAGCACGGTCTCAGCAAGCCTGTGTACAGACACACTGCTCAGAAGTGAACTGTCAAAATACGGAACACTTACATGACACAGACTATAACACACTCAGGATATGATGACTGCAGTTTGGGACTGTGTGTGCAGGTATGAACTGGCTGGTGGTGACACTGGCAATGATAGGCAAGATGGGCATCACGTCATCCTACACCACCGTGTACATCTTCTCCACAGAGCAGTTCCCAACAGTGATCAGGAACGTAGCGCTGGGAGCCAGCTCCACTAGTGCTAGGATTGGAGGCATACTGGCGCCGTGTGTCAACCTTCTGGTGAGTCACTGCACCACATGTCAGCCACCTGCTACAGTATACAACCTGTCCCAAAAACATTTACCCTCTCTTACAAATGTATACAACGTATTATTAGGGACCCCTGATTTTCGCGAAAAGAATTTGGCCCCACTTTGTTTCAGTAACTTATGTGCACATATGCAGTTATACTTCATGTTTATTGGCAGCGTATTTTGTAAAGTAATGTCTCTCATTTGACTTCGCCAATCACAATAACGTTACTACAACTTCACAAGTCTGTGATTTGATAGTAAAACACCAAGACACGTCACAGCTAAGACGTCCAATAAGTTATTATGAAGCAGAGCTGCAGATGTGCACGTAAGTCACTGAAACAAACTGGGGCAAAATTCTTTTCACGAAAACTTCCGGTCTCTACGTATTATCATTCAGATTTTCACATGTGGGAATCGTGCCCCACTATGCCGTTGGTCGGTGGTTTTTCTCGCGGATCTCCCGTTTCCCTCGCCCATTCATTCCGGCGCTGCTCCATACTCACACCTTGTCACCCCCACCAGTGCTAAAGACCTCGATGTTAAGCTCTGACCAAAACCTCTTCACTCACTCAGTATTGACTGAGCATCCTCCAGGAGGTGTGAAATAAGTCACGGTTCAATTCCAAAATATATACAAACATACACTTGTTGGGATTCTAGCTTGAGCCTAAATGAAAACACGAATTTTTCAGGTCTCTAGTAATCAGTGAATAAAATCTTACCTAAAATTTGGTTTGTGCTATCTCAGTATACGTCACCGTTGCTAAATGTAGACATCGAATGCCCGGTCGACTTGAAACACATTAACTTGACGTTATTTATATGCTAGGAAAATGCAATCATTGTTCTCAAGAATGTTAATCACACGTAAGAGCTGGGTGTTAATAGAAGTAAGTTTCAAAGGCATTGTCATATGAGAGTAATCTATAAACAGTTGTGAAACGAGGACATTAAAAATTTACGAACAGTTGATTAAATATGTTTTGTCTCTACATGTTTAAAATGTGTGAGGGGTTTTTAGATTTCAGGTTTATATTTCATGATAATGTGCGAGCGGAAAGTTATATAATGCATTGCTTACTAATCTGGCTGTATTGCTGCCTGATCTTGCAAAAGTAATATCTTAATTTTTTATGTTTAACTGCACTGTGTCTTACTTATTACAATGTAATTGTCTCGTAAGCTAAAAATATCAACCGGAACTTCGTAACATAATATAATAATGGTAACATATTTCGAAAATATTACTGAAATTACTTACATAAGAAATTTTCAGTATATTAGCTTAAAATACTTGGCAATTATAATGGAAATTATTTCAGAACGTTCAAATGCACAGATTTTTTTTAAACAGTTGGCCCGATCTATGTCAACGGTTTCATGATAATTAGAAATACAGGAAAATCTCGTGAATTACAAAAAAATATTTGTGACAGCTACAAAACATTTCGTTAGTATTGACCCTGCAAAATAATTTTTGTGTCCGCCACAAAAAATGTCATCACTAAAATATTGTGGTTGCCAAAAATTGTTTCATGTTTGCCGCAAAATAATTTGGTAGGGACCATTCGCTACAATTTTTTTCTTTTAGCATATTTCGTGCCGAAGTATTATATTAAAAAAGTGTAGCTTCATCCGCTTTGTACGATTAGAGGACGGCCGTATGTCACGGTTTATCTGCATACTGACGAACCACATACGTCAAGCATTGCCGAATCAGAGTCAGCATTGTCCCTGTCATACGAGAACTCGTCAATACCGAAAGAAAAACGGGAACGATAAACAGAAACGGAATGCAATAACCTGCACGTTATAATCAACTATCCTATGTATACTCAAGCCCAGCTCATTGGTCCGCGAGCTGCTACTAACTGGACCAACTGTCAATGAGCGAATAGACGGGGCTTGGGTGTGTATAGAACAATGAACGGTTTCTAGCATGCGGGTTTATAATTGAATTGGCGAAATGTTCCTGTCCTTAGCGATACATATGTTTCATTGAAGGCTAGCCGACATTCAACTTTTCCCCAACGATAAACCAGTACAGTGGAACCTCATTAGTACAAACCTGAAAAAAAAAAGACCTAACTTTTTGCAGTTTTAATAATGAGGTTTGTGTTAACAGGTGATCATAAAAAACTCAAGTTCTGTAAATAAATTTTCAGAATGTTAAATCCCAAAATATAAATTTTCATACCACCACCATGACTTCTTTTAGTCACTGAACTTGATATTACACTGGTTTGTGTACAAATGAACTTTTTATTGGGTTCTAAAGTTAGTATTTAATTTCTAACCTCATTCCAAGAGGATAGAAAACAACTTTATACTAATGAGAACTTTGTATTAACAGATTTTGTATCAAGGCTCCCGCCTGGTGGCCGTGTGTTTGTGTGAGTGAGGCACAGCGCTAAGGGCGATGTTGACCGGCTCATCTGGTGCGGTATCGCCTCTACCGCAAGACACTGTAACGGCGTGCAGTGGTATCGTAGATCACTCGCCTGACTGACACTTTCAGTGGTAACCCCATATTTTTATTGCTGGAAAGTTTAAAGTAAAGTCCAATACAACGCTCTGTTGTAGTTTCACGCGAATCTCGTTGGTAGTTGTTCAGTTATAGTATATTGAAAAAGCCGTTTTTAGCCATTTTGAGGTGCTCCAGAATTATCTTTGTAAGTAACGTGATGTATTGAAACTACCATTCCAAAATCGTTTAAAGTGTTTGTTTTTTTCATAAATGCACACGTTAGAAACATGTTGAGAAGTTTATTTTAAAAAATGTGTTCTGCTATCATGCTGCAACGTTGTATACAAGGCAGGCGGGCGCCTTAAAGAAGTTGCACTGTATACTAAATGATAATAGTTTTCTTCCCTAGCTTCGTTAAATGACTGTCGGGGTTGTTTCTTGAAGAGAAGTCATGATTAAACAATGTTATTTGTGAAACGGCGTTATTTGTCCACGTGAAGGCGCGCCTGCTGAACGTCGACCAGAGACGTACGGCGAGGACGTGTTACGTAACAAGATGGTAGCCATTCGTGAAAACTTGTCAGAACCGATGTTCAAGTTTGAGTACACGTAGCATGAGAAAGTTTCTTCCACAGGAAGTAAGGTCACAGGTTAAATGCTACTCTCTGTCACCACGTGGACTTGAAAGGCATTGTCTTCATGTCACGCACTAAGAATCTCTGGACGTAGACACGTGACTTTGGAAACGCAGGCAGGCAGACGGAACTACTGGCGTTGTTAATCACAAACATGAAGAAAGGCCGCCATGACATGTACAAAGGAACTCCCAGTATTCACAAGGAGTGATTACGGAATTAATACGAGTAGCAAAAAATCAGAACGGCCAGGCTGGGACTCGAACCCAGTATCTCCTTAGCGCGAGTCCACAGATTTGCCAACTTGCACATTATGTGTGACCGTCGGTTTGCTGTTACATTCACAGCTTCTGTCATACATTTCTGAAAGTTATATAAATAAATTGCATTATTTAAACGTTAAAAAACCACTTCTTGTCAAGCAATAATGTATTAATAATAATAGAGGAAAAATATATTTTTTAAAAATTTTATTTAAAGTAATTCAATTTTTAAAAACGATTCTCTCGGAAGTTTAACACCCGCTATGTTCACTTTATGAACAAATCGAATACATATTATTTGTCTTACTATTTTGTTTGATACCGCTACACACAATTATAACACTAGTTCTGACTCAACCTGCATCTACATTATATGCATACACCATTGTGCGTAGTACATTGATATTGACATTAAAGAACAATGGGAAATATATGTGTGTTACAAAATATATATGTGTGTGCGTGTGTATACATATACAATTAGGAACAAGGAAATTTTGCAATTCAATGACCTGCATGTAAGAATGCAATATCCTGTGCATACTCAAGAACCAACCAGTTTTCCACTAGCTGCTACTCAGTGGAACAACACACAGTAAACGAATATACTGAGCTTGAGTAAGCATAGTACAGTGGAATCTAACATGCAGGTAATTGAATTTGCAATATTTTCCTGTTCGTATTAATATTTCATGTAAGGGAATACTATACCAATATGACAAATTACAAAATGTAATACCAATGAGCGAGAAATGTTTTTGGTTTTTCGAAAGTTGACTGCGCGTGTATGAGATGTAAGCAGTGAGGTATATGTGTTCGCAGGCTGATCATTGGACGCCTCTGCCGCTGCTGATATTCGGTTCTCTGGCTCTGACGTCAGGTCTTCTGTCCTTACTGTTGCCAGAGACACTGAACAAGAAGCTGCCAGACACCATACAGGAGGGCGAGCAGTTTGGCAAGTAAGTGCCCCCATTCCACGATGATGTTTACGTGCAATATCAGTCGTCATAATTAGAGGTACGTACATTTCGCAGATACAGTCCAGGTCAGGTTGAACGCCAATTATGTATACTTCATTGTCATGTCTGTGACTTGCTGGCGGCTGTTACGAAACGCGTTTGACTACTGCAAGCCAGTAGTAAATAAGAAAATAATGTGAAGTGCTATCGCTTGCTATATACCTGCTTGTACTGTTATAAGCCAATACATAATCGATTGCGGCCAGTGAGTGTATAGGACTGACAAGTCTAGGCTGCTGCCAGATGAATCTACACAGAAAAAAACAGTTTTGTGGTGGCTACAAAATGTTTTGTTAATATGGACATCACAAAATAATTTTATAGTGGTTACAAAATTTGTTTGTAGTCATTGCCAAACTTTATTGTGGACAGCAAAACATTTCTGTGGTCACTACAAAAAAATTTGGTAAGGTCCATTTTAACAAAATATTTTGCAGTGACTAATAAGTATTTTTTTCAGTGTATGAAATTGACGTACCTCTAGTCATAATTGATATATTTCATATTTTCTACAGCTTTTGTTTCCAATTTTTTGTTTGCTTAGTTGGCTACGTCGCAATGTAGAATATCAATTGGTTAAGATTAGTTGCACTAAGAGAACTTATAGTTAGAGACGGGAAAAATTCGCGTGTTCACTGACGTATAGGCTAGCCTCCAAGAACATATGTATGTTCAAGCTGATATTATCTGCTCACTGGCTGCTCGATGACGCAGTGATATGAGCCTGCATGTTGTTGCTTCTGTACTATTGGCTAAGCCACTTACAGGAAGTGTCAGATAAGTCATGGGCTAATTGCGAAAGTGGCACGAACTTACAGTTGCTGGAATTGTAGCTAGGGGCCAAAAGAAAACGCGAATTGTTCAGCTCTCTACTTATTGGTACTCAGAGATGAGAGAAAAGTACGGATGAAGCATTAGCAGACTATTATCGAGGTCTAATTGACTTTATTTATTTACGTAACAATATGACGGAGTAGTTTCCAAGTTGTTCCTGTACGTATATTGGGAGAGTAAGTGATGGCAGGGTAACCCATACCAACGTAATACACGTTACTTTGGTAATAAATAACATTTTTAATGTATCAAAATGGCGGATGGTTTCCTGTTTCCTCCGTCTAACGACTCTACACCCCTAGGTCTAAACATAAGCCAGCCCCTTAGGTATGTTTGACTAATCTATGTTGTTTTTTCTTTGCCAAGGACAAACTCCGCAGCTAGCTGTACTAGTTATTGGTACGGAGTCGAGTTAAGATAGGCTCTTCCATAGGAACTGCGTTATTTGCCAGTGTTCACTCATACACCGGACGTTTTCTCCATAAGCGCCACTTAATTTTTGTCTCCTCTTTCAATGTTCGGAACACGATGAGGGCTTAGGACAATTAAGTTTTAAGGCTACTATTTTTCTGAGAATATAGGACCAAGTTAAATGCTTACTGAAGGATTTCCATGCGCTACATGGATTTTCTTAACACTGGAAACGTAAACGCTCACCGTATGAGTGATGTAAAATGAGTATAGAGCGAGTGAAGGATGCATGAGCAGGAAAAAATTTGATTACCCCGAAGAAACCTTTTGGCCAACATTCCCGAAATGCTAACATAGAGAGTGATCTCCTCACAGGTAACTACGCATGTTGTCT
>PNEQ01051216.1:22484-41345 GCA_003012365.1 Medauroidea extradentata
TAAAAAAAAAAAAAAAAAAAAAAAAAAAAAAAAAAAAAAAAAAAAAAAAAAAAAAAAAAAATTTAAATATAGATGAGCTCCGTAGAACGTTTCCAAGACAAATGATTTAATTTTCATTCGTTTCCAGAG
This sequence comes from Medauroidea extradentata, assembly GCA_003012365.1. Taxonomy (NCBI): domain Eukaryota; kingdom Metazoa; phylum Arthropoda; class Insecta; order Phasmatodea; family Phasmatidae; genus Medauroidea; species Medauroidea extradentata. Next base: position 22,614 of record PNEQ01051216.1, read on the forward strand.
TAGTAGCATAACGTATTTCATTTATTAATTTAGAGTCTTAAAAATTTAGTTGTTTATATTTTCTTTATTTAATGTAGTTTACATTACGATCTAAATATTCGTTGATACTATTACTTTATTTCACAACAAATAAATTTCACTATGCTGAAAACCATTAGATGAGTTTTTACCCATCCGGTTGAATATTGAATTCTCTAGTCATAACATTTTTTTTTAATTTTGAACTATTTAAATGTTCGTATTTAAGCATTTTTAATATTTAAAAAATTCTTTCGAATTTAGTCACCTTTTTTTAAAAAAAAATATTCATTGCTTGATAATTTATTTACGGCAAGCATCCGTTAATGGTTTTAAATAATTGCTGCGCAAATGTCACCATAATTATGTTATGTGAAATTGATTTATGAGTTGAACACAACACACCGGATTTTACCAGAGAGCCATTTCTACATTTTTAACAAGAGTTTCTTGGAAGAAAAAAAATAGTCATAAACAGTAATTTCAACAATGTCTGTGATACTCCACATCAAAGAGGAACTACGGGGAGATTGCAATTCTTAGAGCCAGGAGTTCGTCACGAAAAGATTTTTGCAACATATTAGTTCAATGCGTAAGTGTACAACGGCAGTTCTGATTGGTTTTTATTTATTTATTTTATTTTTAGAGTGATTATTAACGTCCCCCGATTTTACGCACTTTTCAGGCTTGGTGAGGAACGGTAGGTATACAAACTAACTAAACCTAAGAAAAACGACACGAACACTCATGCCCGTACCGGGATTCGAACCCAGGACCTCTCGCACCGTAGTTCTGATTCGTGATTAGAGGCCGCGGTTAACGCAGTGACTAGAGAACTCGCCTCCTATCAAGGCGATGCGAGTTCGATTACGGACGGGGTCGGTCCCCGGATTTTCGCATGTGGGACGACGCAGCAGGCTTTCTTGGGTATCTCCCGTTTCCCCCGTCTTTCATTCCAACGCTACTCCATACTCACGTAATGTCACCTCTCACAAGAGCTAGAGACCTAGATGTTAAGTGCTGACCAAACTATCTTCACTCACAGCTTCATTGTTATTGGCTGTTTGTCTTTGTATTGCCACGTCTCTCATTTAGCTGAACCAATCAGAATATAAGGTCATCGTGACACTACGCGTCTGTGAGTTGCCAGTTGAACTCCAAGGCACTAAGAGTTAGGGGGGGGGGGGTTCCCTGCAGAATTTTAGTTGTTTTAATAAATTTTATATTTGTACTGAACAACAGCGTCACGGGCTACGTCTGGACATAAATAAAAAAACACATTGATTATTTGCTTAATACTAAAAAAAAATCTGAATATTAACTAAGAAAATTTCAACTTTGTGTATGTTTTTTAATACAAAAAAAATTTAATGCAAAGTTTCTATATATGTCCAGTTGTAGCCCACGACATTGTTCTGCAGCGGTATTTTTTCGTTTCTGCGAGTCAGTTGGTTTTAGTTTCTTATATAAAGCCGTTTTATGCAAATTTTGGCTTTTACTTGCCGATACACAAAAAGTATGAAACCTATAAAATTGTCATAAGTGTAAAAAAAAAAAGTAAAACAAATATGTCTACAAAACAAACAATACCTCGTGCAAATATAAAAATTATCAAAATAATAAAAATTTTGCCTGAACTCCCTCCTTAAGAGGGCGTGGTACATAATCCAACGCTAAAAGCATTAATTTATAACTGTAAGTTTCTTGAAGCCAATTTGCGAAAATTAATAAATAGCAATCCTAGACAGTAGTTTTAGCCAACGTTTTAAACAAAATTGTTTCTAGTGTTACGAACTTCTGAGGCACAATCTCTGACGCCGGAACCTCGTGCATTTAACTGCGGCGCAAGAGATCACGCGTGACGAATTGGTAATTCTGGATAAATATTTACTCATAAAGTTGGCAAATATCATTACCTAGGATTGTCATTGAGTACTTTATCCATATTGGCTTCGAAAAAAACGTAGAAATCAATTTATGTTTTCAGCGTTTATTTATCTACCACGCACTCTTAAAACATCCAATCACTGACCACGAAGCAGAACTGCATATGTGCACATAAGGCTGTGAAAGAAATGGTGCAAAAATCTTTTCGGCATAAAATCGTGACACTTGTAATTCTCATGTAGGAACGACATTAGCGAGGGAGAATGTTGTAACGTGTGTGTATGTTTGTTGCAGGAGTGTCTCCCAGCAGCAGCTGACAGCCTGCGACAACCTCAGCAAGAATGTTCTCTACACTACTGACGCTGAGAACGGAGTGCAGAAACACTGATCTGAACTATTATATAAACACTTGCATAGCCATCTTTAGTAGAAGGCCGCGGCTTTAGATCTGGCAACCCTGCACACAAGGGTCATTTGAACTCTTCTTTCATCTCTCCAAAGGCAATGACTTTACCTGATTCGTTATTCTGCCCTACATACCGGCGAATCAGGGGAAGCCGCTGACGTTGGCGAGACAAAAGAAGTGTTAAAATGACCCTTCCTGGCAGTGTTGCCAGATATAAGGCCGCGGCCTTCTACTAAAGATAGCTATGACACTTGCCGTGCTGTTAGGGTTAATTATACTACACGTTACAAAGATACTGTCTTCTAATGAGAGAGTCTGGCACAGGGAAATATTCTGCTGGTAGTTGCACTGCTATCGGCAACGGGTACAATGATATACGAGACCGTAGTACAATAGTAAAGTTAATATTTACTAGACTTGGCAAAGAAATAAGTTGTTTCATTTGTGAGAAACAAACCAACAGGGTTGCTAAAGGTCTGGAAAATACGAAAAACCGGGAATAGTTAGGGAATTTTAAAGTGGTCAGGGAAAACCTGGAAAGTCAGGGAAATTACTTCCGGTGACTGGAAATTCTAAATTGTAGGACAAACTTTAGGCTTAGCAATAGGAGTTCGCAGGCTTTTGCTCCCGTCGTCTAGCTGACTAGCTTGATTTCTGGACTGGAGCCGCACATTCATGGCTGCATGCTTAGCGATTGACTTTTGGGCAACTGCACAACCATTTACTGTATGAAAATGTTATCTTAGCAATTCACTGTAAAAATAGTTCCAGTTAATTATTAAATATTACAATTCTCTGGATTGTGGTAACTGACTGTGTCGAACACAAGTAACTGTCTGTAGCACATTTACAGAAAGTTTTTCTAAAATAGTCATGCAAATATAGTTTATGTTAACACTTTAAGTTAAATTTTCGTGATTTTTAATTTTACAAAAAATACTGGAAATTCGTATTTTTGTCTGGAAAATCTGGAAAAGTCAGCGAAGTTTGATATATAAATTCTATAACAAGCCTGACCAGTTTCGGCTTTTCAATGATCAACTTCATGTAACTTTATATTCACGAAAGCTATGTGATTGAGCAGATTAATTAACCACTTACCTATACCAATGTAACAATTGGCAGACATTGGCCCTGTGTCAATCATCCGATGCAGACCTTTTTAACCTGTAGTAGAATTAATCTTAGTGCTGTTAAATGGAACTATTACGGGTGTGGGTAGCTTCGCAACAATCCTAGCGCGATAGTGATATTTTTTTTTATATTGTAAAATCCCCGTTTTAGGTGAGGTGATGAGGTGAACAGTGCCGCAGAACATTTACTTATCTAGAAGCGAAGCTAGGATCAGCAAGGTTGTCGAAATCACGAGGCCACCGGAGATCTGCCAGGTTGTGATCGAACGCTTGGATACTTCATTTGAAAAAAAGCTAACTTCGCTCGGGTCACATTTAAAACGTGTCAGTTTCAAATGTATTCTACCCGGGCAAACCTAGAAGCGTTATTATAAACGTCCAGCCTTCCAACATTTGCGGAAGAAATTGTGATATGCACATCTCCCCCTTCCTCTTCCTTCTCAGGCAGAAACCTTCCAGCAATACGTTAAAGTATATTACAAAATAAACGTATACATTTATGGGCCATTAGTCAGTTGAAATTGCTGTACATCACCAATACTTTGGTCCAAATTCTCTCCTTTTTATTACGAATTATGAAGTAAAATGATCATGCGGAATGGCAAGTGTACGTGTTTAGGAGTGTTTGAGGGTCACTCTAATTACAGTAAATAAATCAAAATAGTAAAATCAGCACATCAAGTTCAGTTTAGTAAAACTAAAATTTTTTTTTGGACCATAGATTATTTCCACGTCTCAACTTTTAAATCTCGCATAGGGAAGTATTTTTTTCCTGCTGGTGCGTATAAAGATAAACCAAAAAAAAAAAAGAATTATAGAAAATTTGTACTTTAAGTTTCGATTCAGGAAAATTAATTTATATGTATCTACGTAACTTTATCTTTACGCGCATTTGATTAGATATTGCAATCCTTGAATATGTGAATGAAAGTTCGTTTCCATTTGATGCATACTAACAATAACATAAACGTTATGAATGTTATTTGCTGTTTTTTCTCTATAATATTTGTAGCGGGAAAATGTCTTTCAAACGCGGTAAATGTTTCGATGTTCTGTAAAATATTTATTTACATTTAAAGTAACGTACGTTAGACATTCGCATATGTTTTTTTTCTATATTAAAACTGAAATTGCTTCGCATACGCTGCGTAGGCCCTACGTACAATTTTCTGCCTGTAGTGAACACTATCTGAACATTTTTCAAATATTTTAGGATAGCTTATTGTTTCTATTTTCAGCACTGTAGATGTAAGGCTAGATTTTGAAATACATAAAAACTAATCAACTGTCGTATTTTTCATGTAAGGCTTTACAATAATGTTGACATACGTGAAGACATTTGTGTAGTGTTTAAGTTGATACTATGTATCTACTCTATGTATAAACATTGTTTGTGATTGTATTGTAAATCTTGTTTACGGCAACGTAATAAATGTTGTGCGTTGTATTCTGTTTTGTATTACATATACTGTAATTTCTTCCAAGATAAAATTCGTTATTGATGGAGACCCCATACATGCGCGAGTTCACCGAGCCGTAGGCTAGCCTGCAAGAATACATGTGCACTCAAGCAAACAACAGACGCTCATTGGCTGTCCATGACGCAGTGATACCACGTGACACGGTTCAACCTGCTTATAGTGGTTTCTTTATTATTGGCTCAGCGCACTCCAGGAGGGCACAAACATGTCTAGGTTCAATTAAGGCCATGATCTTTAATTAAGTTCAAACAATTGCAAATAACTCAAATTTTTTTTTACCAGATGCTTTGAAAAAAATTTGACACTGTGTACAGTCATATGATACACAATTTTGCCAGAGCGTGTTTTTTATAATAATGAACCGTTTGCTAGCAAAAAATTATTTTGTTTCATTTTGGCTTATTTTGACAACAAAATACGTGATATTTCAGGGGTAAAAATCTGAAAATCCGTTTGGTGTATTGCAGCAGAAAATTTCATGTACAAACAATGATATGTAAGTGTTAAAACTGGCAGAATGAATTTTTCATATATGCATTCATTTTCGTATTTTTTTTTTTTTTTCGAAACCACTGCAAAATTGCAGAGCGAGGCTTCAATAGGGACCCGTGATTTTTACAAAAATATTTCTGTACCAACTTGATTTAATGTCTTAGTTCCACATCTGCAGTTCTGCTTCTTTGTAATTGGCAGAGTGCATTTGTGTAAATACATGGGGTGCCCATCCCCCCCCCCCCAAAACCCAATGCGCAAATCCCCACCCCACCAAAAAAAATCCTCCCCAAGAACTCAAAAACAAATTTGCTACGTGTTAGACTTCAGTATTGGAGAGATATTCAGGCTATCATTTCGTAAAAACAATCCTAAACAAATACAAACTGCTCTGGTTTTTACTAGCCTACTTTGTCGGTAATACCAAGATAGTGCTTTTACAATCATGAAAACATTTTACGTTTATGATTAAACATTTTATTCTTAGAAAATTGAATCCCCGAAAAAAATTTAAATGCGTAACTTACGCAATGATTGCCCCTTGTGGGCGCCTCTGGTAAAGACGTTTATCATTTAACCCTACCTGTCAGAATACTGTTACAGCGAATAACACACGGCTGTGATTTGCAGTTAAACGTTAAGACACGTGAGAGTTACGTTCAACCAATCACTGACCATTAAGGCACTGAAGCTAACTGTTGTAGAAATATTTTCACCAGAAACAGGGGTCCCTATCATCTCCTAAAGTGCATTTATTTATTTATTTAGACACGTACAAAATTCAGCACTAGACCGGTTTACAATTTGCCGTGTGTTATACATACACTACAATTTTTCTAATTAGTATTGTTTCAAAAACTATATAATAATACAAAGTACATCTACGTCTCTTACAGAGAAAAATTAGTGATTTTCAAATTACTAAACATAGAGAAAATAAAATTTAAAACAAAAGTATGTATGGTATGACAAGTGTTCTTACACATACAACATCACTAATAACATACAATTATACAATACAGTTATCAACTATTTAATATCTACTGTACTAATGTAAATAATATTTTATATATTGGGAATAAGCGACAATGAAAAAAAAACTGGGATAGTTTACAAATCGAGCATAATTAATACCAAGTGACACGAACATACCGTTGTTTGAATTATAACTTGCGCTTGAAAGATAACAATAATTTTCAGGTCCCTAGTAATGGGGTCAGAAGGAATACAGAGTATGTTTATTACGATGGTAGCTATTTTAATTTCCTGTTTCATTTAGCAAGAGGCCGGAACATGTTCTGTATGGTAAATTCTAAAACTACACATTTGAGAAGAATTTTCTTTATTTAAACGTAGCACAGTGTCTCACACTAAATAGTAATACAGACGTGAAATGACGTAGCGGCTAATTTGATACATGCGATCTTCACCGCTTATTGGTTGCCCGAGGTTGTTGATACCAGCCCCGTGTATGTTTGACTCCTGCATGTTGTGGTAGGTTCCCTATTGACCTGGCTGTTAGCTAGCAGGGCAGCTGCCTTACGCTGATTGGCAGTAGGTGTTTCCGCCATGTTGCTGGCCAGGGAAGCCATTTCGCTGGCGTGTGTGACTGAGTTCGCCGTCCTACTGGCTATTTCACTTCTGTATTCCTAACTATTCTGTGTTGGTAGAGCTTGTAAAACCAGTTTATTGACAGCTGCATGAATTGTTTCCTCTTAATTGTCTTACAGACCAGGGCACCCGCACTACTCTGTTTTATCAACAGTTAGAGATAATGGTTTATCGAGGGAAAACTTGACTGTTTCCTGGATGACAACACACGTTCGGCTTATTAGTAGAGGCAATGCTTTTCAGTGAAAAGAATTTTGCAACAATATGATTCAATGCCTTCCGTGAACATCTGCAGTTCTGCTTCATGGTCAATTGGCAGAATGTATTTGTTCAGAAGTGTCGCTCTTTTGACTGAACCAATCAGAACAAGGTTTTGCGACAGCACGCGTTTGTGGTTTGTAGATATAACTCAGAGACGCTGAGAGTTAAAAACACCCAATCACATGACTATCAAGCATAGCTACAGATGGCCACATAAAACACTGAAACAAATTGTTACAAAATTATTTTCACCGAAAATCACTGACTCTACTTGTTAGTATTACGTCTTTTTCGTGTACGTGGCGCTGTTGTCCTATTTGACTGAGCCAATAAGAATTCTGCTGTTGTTATATGTGATGACTATTACTGGTCTGCAGACATCTACGTTGTGTATTACGTATATCACCCAATTATATGTGTTGCAAGAAACTACAACTTTTTCAAGGCTATGTTAGTATAAAACATTTTCGCGATATACCATCATTAGAGATGATACACTGAAAAAAAAGTATAGTTGCAGGTACCATACTTGTGTAAAAATAGGGACACAAATCAGTTTGGTTGTCGGTACTACTCTGGACAGTTTCTTCAATAATCTGTTTTGTAGAGGAAACAAAGATCCTTGTTGCTTTAACACACCAGATGGTAACTTCTACAGAACGGATTGTTGAAGGAACTGTCCAGAGTATTAGCGACAAACAGACTGTTTTATAGTCCCTATTTTAACACAAGTATGGTACCTACAACTAAACTCTTTTTTAGGTGTGGTATGTCGCGAAAATTGTATGTGCCAACGTACCCCTAAAAACACTGTACTTTCTCGCAACATGTATTATTGGGTGATACAAGTCTGTCATTCCGTAATTGTCTGCAGACCAATAAGAGGAATTAAATATAACCATTAGTGGGATTTGTATTGGGTAAGTCAAATAACGTAACAATTCCACGTACAGGGAAATGCCCGCGAGGTTATGGTAAACTGAACGTATACGTTGAAAGCCAGCAAACAGTCAAGTTTTCCTATCATCTCTAGCGACAGTAAATATGTATCGTGCAGTTCTGCATTACACACTAAATCGGCGGTTGGTTTCTTGCCGCTTCCTATAGACCGGAAATTTCGCAAATAGAATTTTGCAGCAGCTTGTTTCAATGCCTGAGGTGTTCATCTCCAGCTCAGCTCCACAACCAATGATTGGACGTAATTAACTATCAGTCTTGGGTATCTACCCGCAAATCATAGACGTTGTATCGCAGTAACCTTATTCTTACTGGCACAGTCAAATGAGTGACGTCATATCGGTCACACATACACACTGCAGTACCCGTGAAACAGAGCTCTAGTTAAGAACGCAAGATAGTGAAACAATCTGATGCAAAAATATGTTTGCGAAATGTTTCCTGTCCCTGCCGATTCCTGACGGAACAGTTCAAACTCAAAGGAGTCAACCCCAAATTTTACATTCGGGAATCGTGCCGAATGATTCCGTTGGTTGGTGTTTTTTTTTTTCGGGGGTTTTCCGTTTACTTAAACCTTCAGTCCAAAACTGCTCCATTCTTAACACTTATCAACCACTCCCCCCCCCCCCCCCCCCCGTAGGTACTGTAACCATGGCTTTAAGTACTAAACAAATTATAGGCGATTCGGGATAAAGTGAGCACTCAAAAAAGCCCTGTTAAAGTTCTATTTTCAGATAATTAGCGTCATTCCGCACGTAACAGATAACGCCGGGAAATATCTAACCTCTCTGGACACGTCACTTGATTTTTGCGCGTGTAAGATAAATTGTGTAGTCAGTATGAATCCATACAGTTTGATAAAAAAAAATTATTAATTGTATAAAATTCAATTGTGTCGATTTCGGTTCATTTTGTTTCAGTATTGTTGAGTTAAAATAGTAAAATACACATAACTATATTGCGTAGTCTCGCTGCCAACCATACAAGTAGTAAGGCAACTAGAGCTAAATCTTTAATTATATGCAGTAAAAGCTAGTGGTATTTTTCAAAGGTTAAATTATTAGTGCTCACTTTATCCCGAATGACCTATATCTGTACTTATACAATTTAAATAAGTGAAGATTTGCTTTTATCTTCACTTGTGTATTCATGTATACGATTTAAATAAACAGAAATTCAATTAATAAGTAAATACTCAAATTTCCAGGGTATTTATAAATCGTAACTTATATTTTCACTTAAACCATTTAGATGAGTGAAAGACCCTTGTTAAGACAATGCCAGGTAGTTTTCAGTGCTTTTAATAATTATTGTTTTAAATCAACATAATTTTCGTATAAAAGAATTGCGATACAAATTATTCACAAAAATAGTTATTTTAGTACTTAATTTTCTAGATTTTTGCACACACAGTATTGCCAATTTTGTTATGAAAATAATCTAAAATAAGGAAAATATTTTTTTCAAAGCTATCGGTAAAAATGTGTTGAAATTTTTGCAACAATGTGAAAAAAAAATCCCCATATCAGTGGTTTTTCGTATCTTCACTTCACTTATACTATTTAAATGGCGGAAAAAACATTAGACGATTAATATACTATTTGGAAGTGTTCTTTCAGTGAATCCGGATGAATCAGTTTTGTCAGATTGAATCAGTGAAAAAAAAACTGGTAATTAGTGAGTATCCACTAATTCCAATTAAGAATTCAGACTTTCCATAGTTACATTAGTGCAAATTCACTAATTACTAGTAATTTTGACATATTTAATTTGTTGAAACTTCTCTGTCGTGATTCAGTGAAAAACTACTGATTATGGGTGACTATTCACAGAATTCCAAATGACAGTCAAAAATGGGTAAAGTAATCTAAGACGAATAAATCGTGCCGTATTGCACGCTGGAAGTCGTCATGTTATGTGATGCAGCCAGCAGTTATTTTATTACAAATCATGTAGTACTTTTAAGAAATTAGGATCCGCAGTCTTTTAAGATTGTTGTTACACTTTACCGTGTATGCCTATTGCATGTCATTCGATTTCTATGCGACTTTTTTATGCACTCACACGTAAACAACAAAAAAGTAATTTTTATTTTTGCGAAATGACTGTTTATTTTGTGTTTAAAATTGATCGAAGTTAGGTAACGATGTGTAATTACGATAATTTTGGTTTTCAGTAAACTTAAGTGGCCTGCCTAAATTGCTGTTTAACTTTGTTGAAGTGATATAGAGAAAACTAAGTTTTAGGCAAAACTTTTATAGGTCTAAGAATAGAAATTACATTTTCGAGAAGGGTTGCTGGGTACTTCCAAAATATTACATGTGTAAAAGAAAAAGAATCCTCCAAGGTAGCTAAAAATTATTTTATCGCACAGTTATATCCCAAAATCTAGCGCCCAGATTGAAACGACACTATCAACGGGTCCTACAATATGAACTTTGCTAAACGTTTTACAACAATAAAATTACGTCACCGTTTAAAGTCGCACAGCTATTGTAGGACGTCGAAACACTTCGCGCCAATACACTGCCTTGTACGTTAGAGTAATGGGGCACTAGTTACACGCTTCAGTGTAATCCTTAGCGCTCATTTACATAAGGGCTACAAAACCCTAAACATCTCCAGGTCTGCGGCGCCCGTAAGAATGCGTGGGAACGTAAACGTTTATTCGAAATCACATTTGATTTTAAGTCACTGTGAGAGAAATACAGATTTAGGTTAAATATCCTGCCAACTTTATGAGCAAATATTGAAGTGTGTCACGTTAATTTACCAAAATATGTTGAACAAAGGATATAACATTTCTGCGTAGCATCAGCTCGGCGTAACGCTTACTCATAAAGTTGGCAAAATTGATTTTCTATGATTGTCGTTATAAATGTTACATGAATTCAGTTTTAATTTGCGTTCAGTACCATCTTTAAACAAAGTACAATCTTACGCAAACACAGGAAGGAAAAAAAGTCGAAGGAAAAATGCTTTCAGCAAAGATTCTAGTTGAAACTGCATTTTTTAAAACAATTAAAATTTTGTATTTTAAGTGGTTTGACATAAGGGCATAGTACTATGAAGCAGAAGAATTGGCTAAAGACGAAGCAATGTATGCTCGAGAGTACGTTATAGAAGGAAATACTAAACCCAACCGTGTTAAGCTAAGCTGTCGTGTTGGCCTCAGTGAGACTTTAGAAGTTGGCTAATTTGCTCTAGATACCGCGAAGTCCAAATTTAATTTAAACTTGCTTCCGTCCTTGCTTGCTGCTGCACCGTAATTACGCAGATAAACAAAACTTCACGTAGTGTACTTTCAAACTTCTCGTTTCACACCACGAACCATCTTAAAATCGTTACACTTGATTTTGTTTTCTTACAACAGAAGTGGCCAGAAAGAGACGGGAGAGGGGGGACCCACAGTTCAATGACACGTATTAGATGCAACACTGAAGAAAACTCGACTGACTTACTAATTCAAAAGTTAGTTCCTCAACTCGAGCTGGGAAGGAACAACACATGCACTGTACGGAGTGACAGCAGGTTATATACGGTATAACAGCAGCTGCAGTAGGGCCTACTTCTATACGTATAACACTCGTATCATTGGCAAGCATACTGATATAATTGAAGGACATGGGGAGAGACAATAATAACCCACTATGTATCACAATGCAAGTATGCACTTTGAAAGATAAGGTACAATTTGACAAATAAATATAACTTAAATTACCTTTGCTTTATAAATTATATTTTAGTTACTAATGAAAAATAAGTGTCTACTCAATAGTTGCATGCATACACACATACATAACTATTTAATTGGTTAATATTTCACTACAGCGTGGCTTGGAATAGAATCATTACGGTACTGTGCTCCCATTTTTAAATGTACAGTGTGAGGTTACCGTTGTGTTTCTTTACAAAGTTCAAATATTTAAAAAAAATATATATATATATATATGTGGGTTACCATTGTATTTTCCCATGATATCCAATGGGCTGCTTGCATGAAATTTAAAATGCATTAAATAAATCCACATAAAAGTACAAGGCAAAATATTAATATAGTAGAAAGAATTTTTTTGTTAAAAGTGTTTCGTTTAGTTATACAACACGTGTAACCGATATGAAAACTGCTAGCACCGCAGCGGTGACTGAAAACAGGTTCTACGTCATCAGCCTGTACCTCGTCCTAATACTCGGGTGGTCATGTGATCGCGGAAGTAAAGTAGCTTCGAGAATGGTTAGCACTTGGATGGGTGACTGCCAGGAACAGCAGCTCTACGTGTTGATTGTTCATATAAGGATGTTTGATAATTGTAGGTACAAACGAAACGGGTGTGTCGAGGACGATGAAACAAGCAAATAATGCTATAAACATAGTTTCGGATAACGACGGTTTTCCCGTTACGATGTATGGCACATGCGAACATGGCAATGTTGCAACACTGATGCCGCCGTCTGTACCAGGCACCAGTTCCACAGTCAACAGCGCGTACCCTAATAGCAAAATCAGCTTAATACAAGCTTGAATCAAGCTTGAATGAAACTGACTAGTCTCCACACGACAAGCCTGCATCAAGCTTGCCAGAAAAGCTTGATGCAAGGTTGCTGCAAGCTTGTAGCAAGCTTGCCTCGTACAAGGCAAGATATAACTGTAAAAAATAGGCTTGATTCAAGCTTGAATCAAACTTACCAAATAGGGCTTGTAATGGCAAGCTTAAGGGGTATTGATCCTTACCACCTTGGATTTATCTGTTTTTTTCTCGATAACTTCTGTTCCAGTTGATGTATCAACATTTTTGTCACGACATGGCATAGATACGAACTTAATCGATTTTCTGTAATTGCTGGAACCATAATATATTCATTACTTTGCAACGGGAAACAGCTGAATGGAAAAAAATACTTTATTTACGGGAGCGACTACAGAGGCCACAAAATTAACAGAAACAATGCCATATGGATTCCAAAAAGTGAATGAAACAATAAACTATGCCTTGACAGTGTGAAAAAAAAGTAAAAAAATGTGTCTATTCCCTGATTTATAAGAAAAATCGTGGAACTAATCTGACAGAGATCAATCCCCCTTTAATCAAGTCAATTGCAAGCTTGCCGTAAGCTTACATGCTATCTGCGTAGTGTCCGTGAACTACAGGAACGCATTGTGGATTGTTGCCATTGCATTCGGAACACACCTGAAATTTTTGAACGTGTAGGGGCATCGATGCGAAGATGTGCTGAAGCCTGCATTCACATAAATGGCGCCCATTTCGAACACTTGCTGCGATGTCTTCGTCCACATGTGCAGCATTTTGACGTTTTGATCCTCGGGAACACTGGTATTATAGCGTTCCTGTCGTAACATGTAATGTGTCATATTGGGAAAACAATTGGTTTCCGCAACTATGTTTACAGCATTATTTGCTTGTTTCTTCGTCCTCGACACACCCCTTTCGTATGTACCTATAATTACCAAACACCCTGTATGAACGCGGGTTGGACTACCATAAAGGTCAACACAAGTACAACGCAGAAGAGTAAATATTCTCAGTAGGTAACGGCTGTTTACATCTTTATGGCCTTCTCGATTTTTTTACAGCTTGCATTCGCTGTTGTCACGAAATATACTTGAAACACCCTTACATTAATTTTAAGTGAATATGATCTGTGTAACCTACAAAAATTCTTACTGAGATAAAACGGCTGCTTGTTTTTAAAAATATATACTTATTTTATTTATACATGTTGCAAGTTCTGTATTTAGGTTTAAATATTCTTTGCACGCAGTCAAATATAAAACATATACATTAAATGGACACAGAACACGACCTATAACAATTTAATCACTAAATTATTGTGCACATAAAAATGTTTTTGCGGCAACCATTTATAGGTCTCAAACATTAATGACTTGGCGTATTATTCTAAACTATTTCCTTGCTAGTTTTCTTACAAGGTGTTCGACTGCGAACATGGTTTGCGAGTAGAATAAATACATATGCCGTACACATTGGCCCAATAAACCGTTTAATTAAATAAGCCATTGTGTCCGACTAAAAATATTACTCCAGACCCGAAAAGTGTCGGTTTGTGTACTGGCTGATGACGTCACAGCGGCAGTCATGTTGTGTGAACTGTTTTCGCGGGAGATTCAAATGTAAAATTTTCAAATGCCTGTAATTACCTCAAATCACCTCCAAATTTAAAAATTTTACCGCTCTTGGGCTCTTGGGCATATGTTTTAGTGACAATTGTGAGAAAGGCACATTACATAGAGAGTCGTACAATTCAAAGAGCCCACGATGATGTCAAAGTAAAAAAAAATATACAAAATTTAAAAATAACAGATGCATGTAGTAAGATAGAATTATTTATGTACCAAACCGAAAAGAAAATATTTATAATCCAGTCCCTGGAATTACTTTTAACCAACTAGTATGTTTAAAAATGAATTATTCAACAGATATTCTCACTTGAGAACTTTACAATTAAAAAGAACTTACTTAAAACATTTTATATAGCTGTTTTTTAATTACAGTTATCTGAATACTTTGGCTTCTGATGTATAGAGGCGTGAAAAGTCATAGAAACTGAAAATACATAGGGCTTATTTGATATTTGCCGTTCCACATTGACAGTTGAATTTTACAATAAATTCTTTATATTGCCTATTTAGTCCTAATTATTTTTCCCATTATTTTTTTGTTACAAAATAGACCAAACATGAATAAGCTTACATACATTTCTAAATTATTAATTCTAATTGTCATACTTATGAATTCATTTGACAGTTTCATTTGGAATTATATTTGTTCGCCATATTTAATGGATAGTTAAAAATATGTTGCCATTGGCGGCATAGTACGTCATTGTACACAAACGAAGCATTTAATTGCGAATTACCGGTGAAAATTTCTAACGCCAAAACCATAAAAAGGGAAGTTTTCAAACGTTTTACCGTGGAATGTATAAGGCAGATGTATTGATTAAACATACACGTTACAAATGTAAGGAAAAACGATGCACGGTGTAAACACACAGATACATATTTCTTTTGAACGTTGAAAACAAAACTGCTTTGTAAACATGTAAGGTTTCGCCTGTACTGTTAAGAAATACTTTCTAGACTACATAATTATGAGCAAAACGTACCATATAACAGGGCGAACTGGGCCCTAGAGACGCGATAAGTAAAATTTATATCAAATTCATAATTTTTACTTAACTACAGCTGGTGCACAGTATCTGCTTGCCTATCGTAAAAAAACAAAGTTTCAAAAATGATTTTATTCAAATATTTTTCTGCCCACATTTGTGTCTACCTACGTCTTAATTAATAACACACCCCATTTTATGGTACAAAAGTATCCGTAGAGCAATTGCGAACCAAACAAAATGACCTACATTCATTTCATAGTGCTTGACAATTTTTTTTTATCTTTAAGAGAACGGAACGCCTTGATTTGCGTAAAGGTAAGTCTTGTACATTTTTCCAATAGCGAATAAAATCGCAATATTTGGTTGAGTCGGCATTCGCGTCTCCAGTCACGATCTGCACATAAATTCTGGTACAACCTGCACAGCTGCAAGGTACCATCCACCTGCTAACTCTCAATCCTACATACACGCGAGGTTTCATCAGGTATATGTATTCAAGGTAGACGCTGTAGACGTGATCCAGTGTTGTATCTGCATAACAAGTCACTCTGCATAGCGGTTGTCAGCATTTTACACTCTGAAAACACTTTCCTTGCACAACAGTTTATTTTACTGCAACAAATAAACGGTAATGGTTTACGACCTGAAAAAATTTGCGTTTTGTTTTAGCGGCAAGCAAAAGTTCAAGTTACTCGGAGTTTGTGTCGTTTTCGCAATGGATGTCTTGAAAAGAGGCGGAGCTTCAGTCAAGTGTGGGAAACAATTCCTATCTCCATGGATACCGCAGCCGAACATAACCTTCATTTAGCTGGTTAGCTTCACATGTCTCGGAAGAGATGTACGTCAAGAAAATTGATTATTTGTTTGGAATTTGCCACTTTTTCAGGTAAACATTTATCTTATGAAATTGCGTATCTTAACCATGAAACTGAAACTAATATTTTTTACCCTTGCGTGCACATCTATGAATGCACAATATTTTTGCTTTCTGCAATTACCAACTAACAAATCGGCATGTTTATAAACAAGCTTTGTTTCCCACAGTACTTTTCCCCTGCGGTGACGTCAGGAGGCGTGTACTTCAAGTCGCCCATTGGACATGAACTTTTTTTACACCTTCTGCACAAAGAAAAATGTTTCGTTGATTCAACCGTATATATGTTTGTATATGGCCAAACAAGTACGTATTTTATTCAACAAAAGTTATGTTGGCTGAACGACATATGAAACACGCCAAGTAATGGCTCTGTTGTCCTAACTGTTGTCTTTAAGAGGGCGTGGTACATAATTCAACGCTAAAAACATTAATCTATAACTGTAGGTTTCTTGAAGCTAATTTGCGAAAATTAAACAGTAGCAATACTAGACAATAGTTTTAGCCAACGTTTTAAACAAAATTGTTTCCAGTGTTACGAACTTCTGAGGCACAATCTCTGACGCCGGAACCTCGTGCATTTAACTGCGGCGCAAGAGATCACACGTAAAGAATTAGTAATTCTGAATAAATATTTACTCACAAAGTTGGCAAATACCATTATCTAGGATTGTCAATGAGTATTTTATCCATATTGGCTTTGAAAAAAGTGTAGAAATCAACTTATGTTTTCAGCGTATATTTATCTCCCTTTATACACTAACTGGACTAAACCATCGTTTTGGGATAACTATACCTGCCAGGCAACCAAATATTTGGTTGGTTCAACTGTTACACACTTGTTTGGCCATATACAAACATATATACAGTTGAATCTACCAAATACTTTTCTCTGTGTGGAGGGCGCTGAGTAAATAATAAATAAACAACTTGATACAGGTCTTATAGTGCGATATTACTGTGACAGCATACAACTAATGGACAGTCGCTGACTGCTTGAATATTCTTGAAGGCCTGTGTACAGGTGGCGAAACACGTGAATTTTTCGGCTTCTAGTAATGGTACGAAATATTTTGTTATTATTGAAATACTTTTAATAGTAATCTTTATGCTTAATATATTTAATCCTTATTTTAAAAAAACCGCTCTTTTAGTTTGAAAAACATTATTTTTGATAAAGTAAAATAAAATTGATCTAAACCAGTCTCTGAAGAAAACTGTGAATTACACCTAAGATGATTTTATTTATTTGTTATAAATAAAGATGATAATGCCGAAATCTAATTATACTGTAAGATTCTTCTAGTTGTTAAGCTATTTTCGTTGTGTATACCACATTGGAAACATTTTTGTAATTTTATAGAATTGTGTAAAATAGCTATCAAAACATCTGAGGTTCCATTTACTGTGACTTTGTACCGTGTCACATCTTACATAATTTATTGCACTTTTACAAAACCTTTATTTTGCCAAACAATTTCGAAAATAAACTCCAGCGACAGCATATAAACTACTGTAAAAATTGCAAGAAAGTGTTTGGAAATTATAAACACGGTTTGTAAGTACGCATTATTTTTTTACGAATGTACACAAATATTGATGTGTTGCCACATTTAAAAAAGTTAAATTTAAAATCCTAGCCTTGCAAATATTTTTTGTGAACTGGTTTCAAATTTCTTTTCAACGGAAAAGTTTCTAAAACTGCGGCTCTTTGGTTTTGAAAAAGTGTGTTTTAAAATATTTTACAGTAATCAAATATATTTAAATTGGACATATTTTCTATGTAAACATTGAAGCAGAATGAACTCTCCTCTCTGAGACAACCGTCAAACAATAACAGGTATAATTACAATTTGTTACACGCAAAGAGATCACATATTTAATTATACAGCATGTCCGGAAACAACAGCATATTAATAACACCACGCAAATCGAGGGCTTAATTGGAGACGAAAATCTTAATGGCATAATGTGGAAACACAGCAATGTACTTAATCCCTTTTTCGCTCCACACATATCTTACTTATCTTACTACCACTGTTCTGACATGCATATTATTGGTTCCAGTTAAAATCCCGAGCAGTTCAAACATGATTCTATGTTTACTCGACGTAACATACATTAAATGATGCCTGGTTGCGGAGCGCAAGAGGGGATTATCTCCGATCTGGGTTGCCACATTTTGCACGTAAAATTTCTTACAACAATTTGCCACAAACATTTTCGTTTCCAATAGAGTCCAGGATTCACGCGTTGTGCTTCGTATGCGGTTGTTACTAGGCATTCTGTATAATATTGTTGCGTGCCATGTTCCTGGAGGCCAGTGGTCGGCGGCTGTTTCGTAACACCTTGAGGGCTGGCCGATGACTCAAAGCCCGGGTGGCTCATAGTGGGAAACCCGCCTAACCTACGTCATAGATACCTGTCCCAACTGCGTCTTAACCCTTCGAGGGTGGCCTA
>PNEQ01051228.1:0-17679 GCA_003012365.1 Medauroidea extradentata
TATATATATATATATATACACACACACACACACACACACACACACACACACACACACACACACGAGGGACTTAGAATGATGGTGGTGTAAGTCACTTTTATTAGGAGGTGTTTCCTTCATTCATATTAAACATGTTTCGAAAGAAAATTCCGTTACAATTATTACACTTATTAAACTTTCGAAGTAAAATTCAAGTACTAAAAATACGGGCGCTGTATTTTATACGTAAAAGCAAATCGTTTTTGTTAAAATTATTTTACGTGACTTAACACCACTATCATTCTTAGCCTCTCTATATATATACCGGTACATACATACACACACTTAAAATGTGATTTGACACTTTGGGTGTGATCGTCTACAGTTTCCCATATAAAAACCATAACGTCTTTTCTGAAATGTAAATGTGGGACGACTCCCCCCACCCCTTTTTTTTTTGTGACGCGGCCATACCATACTGGTATAGGTGGTTCGGGATAGAGTGAGCGTTTTTGAAAACCTTGTTTCGTTTTTTTTCTTTGAGATAATTTATAGTTACTAAACAAAGTAGGCCAAGTAACAATCAAACTGTATAGATTGTGCAGTACTCAAAAAAGTTAACGTCTGAGCTCACAATACATGACATGTTTTAACTTTTATTCTAGACACAATGGTCTTCAAAAGTGCTCACTTTATCGCGAATCGCCTGTAGGAGGGTAGATCCTAGGATCGCGATGGATCAGCGGGGTTGGTTGGGCGAGTGCAATATCTGACTGTGACCATCTAAGAAATATCGCATAGCCGTCCACTCTTAATTGATTAAAAGAAAATAGGTTTCCCTAAGTACTCGTAAGTGGAATGTAAGGCATTACCTCACTTTTTTGTGCTGCAACGGGCGTGTACGACCAAGAAAGTGCTTGAGAGAGAGAGAGAGAGAGAGAGAGAGAAAGCGGACGGTACATTTGAGTATAGGACGGACCATGCTATGTGACTAACGTAATATGAAAGCAGCAATTTTTGTTATAAAGAATGATATTAATGTACATGTACTGTGAGATACAAAGAAGGCATTGAAGACAAATAAGTGTTTCATATTGTGTTGTAAATAATTTTTATAAGAGAGTGAGATATTTTGGTAAGCGCTTAACATCGAGGTCTTTAACGCTGGTGAAGGGTGACACGAGGTGAGCATGGAGCAGTAACGGAATGAAAGTGCGAGGGAAACGGAAGATCCCCAAGAAAACCCGCCCCGACACGATTCTCACATGCGAAAATACAGGGATCGACCCCGCCAGGAATCGAACCCGGATCGCCTTCGTGGGAGGCGAATGGTCTGACCATTCGGCCACCACGGCCCGAATAATAATTTTGATAAGATATGTAAATAAATTAAACCGTTGTATTTGCTTTAATAAGCCCTTCGTCCCGATCGAGCAAGGCAGCGCACGGGAGCAAAACCTTGTAACTTATTTTTAAAAAATAACGTTATCTACAGGCTGAAATACTGTGCCGTAATTTTTTTTTTTTTTTTTATTTTTATCATTTGAGCAGGCAAATTCAGTACTTTTGCCGCAGTTTTCATGGTAAATTTATTGCTTTTATCTGCCACAAATAATTTTTGCACAAACATACTCAAACTTATTAAAATTAAAAATATTTCCCTACATAACTGTATACAGTGGCAACTTTCAGAACTGCAACAACTAGAATTCTTAAGTTTAGCAGACGTACGCACAGCTTGACAGGCAGACAAGTGTGTATGTGCACAAATCACCTGTGGCTGTGACAGAGTAAATAAACTGATTTTCCCATGGAAACGTGCATACAGGACTACCAACACATCTGTTAAAAACTAAAAGGCTTTTTTCGTGAAGTAATATGAGAGTGACTTGTACTATTTTTTTTTCTGCATTGTTGGCGTGAGCAAAGTGTAATACCTGAAGATAGCGGAAGCCAGCAGGAGCGTCGTCGACAGCGCCATTCTGCCTGCGTGTTCTCGTCAGGCAAACTGAAACCTTATTCAGTTCTCTACACGTCGTCTCCTGTGCGGTAAGTTGAGATACACCGCAGCCAATCATTTAGCCTACTCGAAACCCAACGTGGTTGATAACAGCCAAGTTATGATATGAAGTCTCAGTTTTCTCAGAACATTGGCTGCGGAGAATTTATTGTGGGAGGGGAACGGGGAGGGCAGGTGCTGGAGAAGTGTTCCTTCCTTAGAATATAAGAAATATACAACGCAAGTATAGGATCTTTACTGTAAACTGAATACTTTTGTAGATAGACTTGTAATGATAAATAATTTTACTGAAGCCTCAGACGTTAACTTAGGAGTTTGGTGGAGTCTATGCACAGTATCACACTGCTATATTCGTATAATTATGTTTACTAAATAATAAGTTATGTATTACATATTAATTTAACTTATTTACAATGTTTCTTTTCATGTGTTAGAGCAAGAAAAGCACACACACGAACACACACACCATATAATTGTGAAAATAGTTTAAAATATAATTATATATTTTAAACGATTTTCACAATTTTAACCATTTGGTTTGCCTCTTTTAATTATGGCTAAAAGTGACTAGTACACAACAAGGAAATTTCACGGAAATTCATTACGTGGTTTGAACTTAGTTTTACTCAAAACTTAATGATAACACTGTAAGGCCAGGATTGCGATGACTTCACGTTCACATGTACGTAATACGTAATCAATTGAGGTGCCTTATTACGATCCTTCACGTAAGCTGCAAGCACAGAAAAGGGAGTAGTGGCTGCAAGCAGGCAATGAAAAACTTCGTGAGAGAGCCTTGAAATTAATAGTCAAAGATAACATAACACATCAGAAGACATCTCCTCCGAAATGTGATTGGCCCAGGCGATCACGTGGTATAACTTCACGTATCGCTTTAACTTAAAAATTTATCATCGACAAGATTTTTGTTACGTGAAAGTGAACGTAAGTATAAAGTGGCGAGATCGTGATAGGGCCCGTTGAAGTACGTTCGTCAAGGTGTTTCCTGCTTACGTGAAAGTTAAAGTAAAGTGAACGTGAAGACATCGTAATCCCGGCCTAAATAATTAGTTAAATATATAATCTCGTTTAAATGAGAACGAACTAAGCATGAGATTCCACAGAAAGCCAGAACTGATTTGCAATGACTTCAAGGATCTCTTGAGCTGAAATGAAACACTGTTTGAATACTCTTTAGAAATATGTAACAGGAGACGAGAATTGTTTTGCAATGAACTTCTTTTCATTTCCATCATATTTTCCTTTATAGCTTTCAATACTAGGGATAACTTCAAAGTCAGGAAAAAATTAGACACTTGACAGCTTCGAGCAACAACGGCACTGAAATTGGGATCAGCATTTGCAGATGAGTCGTTTTGTTACAAAAATATATAAAATTATATGAATACGTCGTATTAAATAGTATGATTTATTAAATACTACGTTATACGTTACGTAAATTAGCTAAACGAAGAAAAGAAACTAGGGCTTCTAATGTGTTCACATTTCAATGAACAACCTATATCCGTACCCGGCCTGAGTTTCGCGATTTTATTACATAATAAATTATTTACTGTCTCAAGAGCCATGGTCGCTTGGACCCCCAGAAACATGGAAAACTGTGTACAAAATTTCTTCCACGAACTAGTCCACTTATCAGACAGTTCTGTTGGCATAGATTTCTGATGTACGTTGAGCAAATTTAATTTGTTCAGAAGATTTTCAAGGCTGCCAACTAAGTTTAAGTTTGACTAGCTCTTTCAGTTTTACGGAATCTAAATATCGGGATTTAGTTTCTGAAGTGACATGTATCTGTTGTCGGATAAAGTGCACTCGTTTGTTGAATAGACTTTGCCGCGAGAACATGGAAAATATTCCGTGGTACCTCATACGTTTCAGTAGACCATACAATGAACTATAGACAGGGGTAGGCCTAATATTGTAGAATAAATTTGCGGCACGACGCACTTTGCAACTGGTAAGTTTACGCCCTTGGCGAAAAGACCTTCCACCGCGCCTGTCTCAGCAGCTAGGATAGCTGGCTCTCGTTTTGCGCACAACTGTTCTTTTTGGTAATGATATAGGTGCATTTAAAACCGTGTAGTGAGTAGTACTACTATGCAGGGGCGTCATTTCAGGTTTTTCCAGGGGGGGGGGCAAGATTTTGTTTTCTGACGACAATGACCTTGTTGCATCTTTTTTATTAATTAAGCATGTATAAATTAGATACTTTAATAATAAAACTTCAGTTTTATGTCCTTAAGTTAGCATTATTTACATTTAAAATACAAAAAATACATTTATACACAAAATTTCCAAATCCTGTAGCCCCAAATGACGCCCCTGCTACTACGTAAAAATTATATTTTCATTGAAGCTGCCGAGGCAAAACAGTTTTTCTTCAAAACTCGCAAATCCAGCTGCAGCGATATAGCACCTAGCACGTAGGCAACACGAGCTGCATGCGTGTAAGGCAAGTCGATGTTCCCACTGCACAGAGCATTGAGGAGGATGTTACGGTAAATAACATGAAACGCACGTGATACAGGCACGTACATTCGTAGCTTGGTGTATGAGACTGCGGATGAATACATTTGTGGTTCATATAAATGAAGTAGCAAATTATTATTTCAAACATTTCCGTGTACAGTATAACTTATTGAATCACAGAGGCCTGAGAACAGAACCAGATGTTGAGCTGTTTATCGCATTCTAAGTGCGGAAGTGGTAAGGATGATGTTTCACGCCATTTATTTGTCTCGTTCTAACCTTTAGGAGCAAGTCCCAAACTAGCGTACAGTCTTCTTGCCGAAAAGTCGCCTCTATGAGACGTTCAGTGGTGACCCTGTCATTTTTTTACGTAATATATAAGATAAAGGTGTATTGTACACGCCTATACCTTTTAAAAGCTTTTGCGATTTTCATACTTAAGAGTGCGTGGTACATAAATAAACGCTGAAAACATCAATTGATTTTTACGCTTTTTTGGAAGCCAATATGGGTAAAATACTTAATGGCAATCCTAGATAATTGTATTTGCCAACTTTATGTGTAAAAATTTATCCAGAAATACAAATTCGTTACGCGTGATCTCTTGCGCCGCAGTTAAATGCACGAGGTTCCGGCGTCAGATATTGTGCCTCAGAAGTTCGTAACACTGGAAACAGTTTTGTTTTAACGTTGGCTAAATCTGTTGTCTAGGATTGCTGTTCTTTTAATTTTTGCAAATTGGCTCCAAGAAACCTACAGTTATAGATTAATGCTTTTAGCGTTGAATTATGTACCACGTCCTCTTAAGAGCCCTATACAGCAGGCGCGAGATGACGCGTTTGATGTACGGAAACAGGAAGACGATAAGGCATAGACTGGCTTGTTCGTCAACATCTGTATGAGCACGAAAACGACGTGCAGTGTTTTTTGTCGTTAGCTTTTTTGTACGGGACTTTAAGCGGTGACCCTATTTTTTATTTACGTAGTGTGCAGGGGCGTCGGAGGGGACACGTCCCCCCAAAAAAATTTCGTAGTTTTAAAGATTTTTTATGATTAAGATTCCCTTCAGTTGTATATTAAATATTTTGATGCAGAAAATCTTTAAATAGCAGCATTTTGCACCTTAAAATATACAATTTCCTGGTGGAGGACTCCTACACACCCCTTAGTACGTAGGTTATGTGTACACTTTCTCTACCAGTGACGTCCCCCCAAAAATCAAATGCTTACGACGCCGATGGTAGTGTGCGTAGTATAGTCCAACGTCTGCTACTCTATTTTTGTATTATGATCTCGGTTAGTATTTCTTACGTGACAACAGTCTGAAAACTCTGTTTTTATCCACTTTGAGGAGACCCTAAACCACGTTTATAAGCAACGTCTCTACGGGTTGGCCCAAAAGTCCCGCATCATAGGCAGTTGTTTTGCAGTCGTGTTCTTTATGTTGCAGGTGATCCATGATGACTACTGAAGAGAGTGTCGAGATTATCCAGCTCTGTGGAACATGCATGATCGCCTGCAGCTGTGTTTTGATATTTCAGGCAATCATATTGAGCACATTCTATGATTTACTTCACACACATTTAGAGTACAGTTCTTCCTATGATGCGGGACTTTTAGGCCATCCTGTAGAAAACTATAAGAAAAGCGTAGTTTTAATTATTTTTCGTAGACAGAAATATCGAAAATGCGTTTAGTAGTACCTCTTAAAAAAACTTTCTCCTAACACGTTGCAACATTGTTCATGCACCAGCTGTATAGAGGATTTAAATAGGACATTAAAATCAGCCATATTCGGCCGCTAGAAAATATGTTGTACGGATTTATAGAGGACCTAAAATGTATATACACGCGTGTAATGTTCTCTGAGTGCTATCCCTAAGCAGACATCACTCACTTACGAAGAGTAGTTTTCAAATAAACTTGTGTCGGCCGAAGGTCTGCACATCGCTCGGAGACTTGGGCAGGTGGGATATTGTAAGGCCGGGTTTATAAACTATGCAAGGACGCAAGACGCAAGACTGTAACGCAAGAGTTCATCAACTTTCAACTTCTTACGTTTCACCGCCGTCTATGTCGACAGTTTGTTTGGTGAAAACATTTGAAACTAGTCTTTAGAAGGCTGTGATACCGCCATTTCGTTACATTTTATGTGTTTGTTAAGAATGCGTCTTCAAATCATATAAAAGGGAAAGTAGGCTTCAAATACACTGTGCTAGTATTTATTTGGTTTCTACTTTAAAATACCGAAACAACAGAATATCTAGAAAACAAAGATGAGTGACAAAACATATTCGTAAAGTAAAAATACAAAGAGAAATTTTCTGTTGCCTCTCCGAAATTTTGAGTGGTAGTGTTGGTTACTTCGTGTCGCTTGCGATGTTTATAAACGACTGAAATATTTGTTGCGTTGCGTTTCTAGCGTTCTGGCGTTGTTGCGTAGTTTGTAAACCCGGCCTAACTCGCATCAATGCACTAGACCTTGACGGGAATATTCATGACTCATGTGTTCCAACGTTTCCGACAGTAGAAATTGCCTTAAGAGGGCGTGGTACATAATTCAACGGTAAAGGCATTAATCTATAACCGTAGGTTTCTTGAAGACAATTTGGGAAAATTAAACAATAGCAATCCTCGACAGTAGTTTTAGCCAACAAAATTGTTTCCAGTGTTACGAACTTCTGAGGCACAATCTCTGACGCCGGAATCTCGTGCATTTAACTGCACCGCAAGAGATCACGCAAAACGAATTAGTAATTTTGGATATTTACTCTTAAATTGGCAAATACCATTATCTAGAATTGCCATTGAGTATTTTATCCATATTGGCTTCGAAAAAAGTGTAGAAATAAATTTATGTTTTCAGCATTTATTTATCTGCCACGCGCTCTTGACAAAATTCTCAAAGATTCTGTTTTAACAGTTTTAACTAGAATATATTAATTGTACAACAGCACTGAGATGAAGTGGTTGCCTGAAAATGACTGCTTGTTAAGACAATATCACACATTACACAATCAACATTTTGTTTCATATTAATATCGTATTTCAATTCATCCAACGACATGTAAAGCCGTATGAGGTCAAAACCGCGTTCATTTTGTCGCTCACTTTAATTAATAGCTTGACTAACTTCAAAGAGTTCAGTGTTCTATATTTCCTTGAACAAAGTTTTCAACGTCTTAAGAAGATTTGAGACGAAGTAAATACAAATAAAAGAACAACTTATTTCTTTACGTGTTGTAAAGATACAGGAATAGGATAAATCTTTACAACTTTAGACTTTAATAACTTTAAAACTGTACACGATAACAACAATCGGTTTTCAACAAGCGGCAAGATAACTCAAAGTATATTTTACGTTCCTTGCCAAGACTTAATGCAAATAAAGACATTTTGAAAAACATTTGCTTCTCCGATGAGTCAACGTTTCATGTGTCAGGCAAAAAACTGAATCGTCATAATGTTCGTATCTGGGGATCAGAACCTCCTCATGTTACATGTGAAATGGAAAAAGACAGTCCCAAAATCAATGTGTGGTGCGGACATATGCGTGATTTCATCATTGGTCCATTATTTTTCATCGAGTCTACAGTCACAAGTGGTGTTTACTTGGACATGTGGCAAGAGTTTACTGTGCCACAACTGGACCATCTGCAACCTGGCGTCATTTCTCAGCAGTATGGGGCACCACCCCACTGGTACCTCATTGGCCGTAAATTTCTGGGTGAAAACTTTCTGAACAGGTGGATTGGACGAGATGGTCCGACTCGATGGCCACCACGATCACCTGACATTACCCCACTTGACTTCTTCCTGTGAGGTACACCGAACCACGGTAACAGACCAGCAGGACTTGAAGACACGCATTCGTTATGCATTTCAACATGTCGCTGTGGAGATGCTAGAGCATACATGGAAGGAAATTGAATACCGACTGGACATTATCCGTGCCACTAGAGGTGCTCACATTGGCGTGTATGAATAAGGTAAAATAAAAACTTTATGAGTTACCTTGTCGCCTTGTCGAAAACCGTTTGTTGTTATATTTTATAGTTTCAAAGTTATTAAAGTCTAAAGTTATAAAGATAATTTATGGACAAACGGTATATATGGACACTCATATATATATATATATATATATATATATATATATATATATATATATATATATATATGCTATGAATGTCTGTATTTTATTAACGTATATGCACTCCTATACCATTATCTCGATTACGATGGAACTTTGGTGAGTTGTGCGTATGGCCGAGAATGTTCCTGCCCTTTCCCATCTCCCCCTTCGGCAAAAAAATACTCACCAATTTGGTGGAAGGAGGGGGGAGAGGTTGCAAAACGATGTCAAGGAACAGTACGGTACCCCAAAAAAAATTATAGGCTTTGAAGCGCATACAGGGACAGCTATACACGCCATACGGTTAGTTGATACAAACGAACTGCTGAAAAAAAATAGTAGGAATACTTCCGTTATTATCATGCAACTATGTACGCAAATGAAAAAGCGATATGATGAGACAAGTAAATTAATCTGTTTTTAATTATTACGCGTCCGCGAGTATGAAAATTGTTTCGTAACAAGTATTTTATAATTGTGGTAAACACATATGTTATACGATAGTTGGTTGATGTTTGGGTTGGCATTGATGTCGTAAAAATAGTTCTTCTCTACATTAATAACAGCGGCTAAAGTATTGAATATAGTTTAATGAAATGTACGTACATAATGAGTTCATTATCAGGAAATGAATTGAATGTTTATTTAATTTTAGCATACATTACAATATTTTAGAGGTAACGTAGTGGGACGTTTGGCGGAAGGATACATAGTTGGTGTGAAAACAGATCCAAGCTATAAGCAGGGCTCCAGAAAGTATCAAGTTACCGTACGGCGGGTATAATTAAAATATACATACGTTCGGTGTTTTATAAAAATGAAATGTGAGACAGTTAGTTTTTAGTTGTGCAAAGGAGTACTATATATATATGTAATTTGTTGAAAACAATTTGAAGATTTTCAAATCGTTCTTTTAGTGGTTACTGAATAAAATTAATTGACTGGCTATAAAGTAATGTTTCAGACACAGAATTGAGTACAATAATTAAGTTCAATAAGTATGTGATCGTGTGAAATGGCACTTAGACAATACGTTCATACCTTACATTGGAAACGTACAGTATTGTGCAAATGTGGTCCGCCATAATACACCGCCTCGTTTTCCGGCCATGTTACGTCGATGATACTATGATGGCGTGCAGGGTGTTAAAAATAACCGCTTGTCAGAACCATTTTTAACCTGTTTACTGACAAATATACATCAACAGTAATACAACGAAGTACAAACGAAGAAATCACGTAAGAGAACTGTGTACTTAGCCGTTGGACGGTGTTGTGGCGTGTCACGTGAAAACGTTTTTACGCGAAACCGCTGAACCTATTCTTATTGTTGTTATCTATGAAAAGAACACCCACTTGAAACTACAGATGCCACGTTTTGAAAATTTAGTATGCTTGCTAGAAACATGATTTTGGGGCCTCTGGAAATTGCTAACAACGGTTTTTTTTTAAATATTGTTGTAACTCCGAAAATACGACCTGAATCCGTAAATTGCAACATAAGGTTCGTGCATTGGTCTTTACTTCATAATATGCAAACATAAAATGTAAGGGTCACCGCTTAAAGTCCCATAGGAAAAAGAGCTCTACGAAAACATTGCACACGAGTTTAGTGCGCTGCGAGTGTGAATAGAGACTATGTGCCTATCCTCGAGAGTGGTGCTCTGGCTCTTATAGCTACTGTATGCTGTTCCCGCGCAAATTGAAACCTGTGTACAAAACTCTTAATACACAAACGCATGATAATGTTAAGCCCATACATCTTCCGAGTCTCCAACCCCTGTGCAGTGGGCATAGCAACGTGTCATACGGTCATGTGTGGAGTATTGCCTACATGCAGGTTCACTGCATTTGATGTTATGTGAGTACATTTTGAACGAAAACAATGGGCCCTAGGCAAAATTCCCTTCATTTGCGGTATTGTGCGAAAACAAAGTTTAAAATCAATTTGAGTATAAAATTTCCCGTTTATTTTAATTTAATGCATTTCGTAAGGAGTCACCTCAAGAAATTTGTCGACCTAAATCAGTATCAACTTCAGTCAGCGTGTGTTAGTATGTGTACACAAAACATATCACAAAGTTATAAAAATCGAACAACCAAAATCTCTAACCGTTATTTTAAGAATTGGGTGTCATAAATCTGTTAAAATATCTTCGGTGAAATCAATATTTTCATTATGTATGGGTATTCACATAACCGTTGGTAACGTTGGAATACTAAGCGGCAATGAAATATTCGGGGCATATGATTATTTACCATGCCATAGTGTGTATATATCTATTTATTGTAATGCAAGTCTGGTGGACCGTTTTCGTGAAAATCGCGAGTCACGATTACGGCGTAGGCAGCACAATACTACTACCCACACGATTCGTCGACAGAAATAACGACAAACTATGGACAGCGGCGGTCGATTGGTAGAGACAAGCAAAATTCACGTTATCATTTGGTAGCAGACTAAATTTCACTTCCTATACGTAACAGAACATAATTTTCGGTTCAATTGGCTACGAAATTGTATGTGTTGTCATTTAATTACGTGTGTTGCGTCTTTACAGAGATTGGCCTCTCTACCGTGTAAGCATTCTCCACGGCAAGTCACGACAGTATCGGCCAGCGGGAGACGTCGAACGAACCTATAGTCACTTGGAGTCTAGTCAGCTGTCGGAAAATTGCGCGAATTTTGCATGTCTCTATCGATTGGTCAGACCACTCGCCTCCCGCCAAGGAGATCCAGGTTCGACTCCCGTTTTCTCGCATGTGGAAATCGTCCCGTACGAAGCCGCTGGACCGCGGATATTCTTTGGTGTCTCCCGTTCACCCCCGCCCTTCTCATTCCGGCGGCGCCACACTATTGTAGTGCCTCATTCACGCCATCCTTCAGGCAAGCAGATATCTACGGGCGCCCATAAGTTTGTCTGTATCCGGGGTACGATACCCTGGCCCTTGGGTAGTCTCGCCATTACAGTTGATTTGTGTGGTATAGAAAGATTTGGGATGCTCAAGTAACGATGCCTTGAGCCAATCCACGTGTTTGTAAATTCATTCACCAGTGGCTGAAACACTGATACATTATCGAACATCATGTCAACGGAAATCAAAACTGAACACTGTGGTATCATATGTAATAGTAAATATTGTTACAACTTGGGGCTAGGTATGTTATGGGATGAAGTTATTTTTTGATAAAATGAAATAAATGAAGCTAACCTAATTTATTTACAATTATATTCTCCAGAATAATCTCTGTATGTCACTAATGATTAATTACTATTAAATAAAACATCAAACAACGTAATTAACTAATATTTACATAACGTTATAAAAATCTAAATAATAAAATCGCAGTCTTCTGTACAAGTTCTCTGTACATGAAATGTATCACTATTCACAAATGGTGGACCCAACGCCATAACTAGGAATACACTGTTGGTCCTCTTGAGACCACGAAACTCCCTCGTCGTACTACACGTTGCCGCAGATAATTTGCACTCCTGAGTTATAGCAACGCAACCAAACACTATCGCCACAACTCTCACTAGTTGCCTGCCGGCCAAAAACACTCTTGTCACTGCCGCAGCTCTCTTTTCTACACTGCAATTCTCGCGGTGTCTTCATCTGAAATTCCCTAGGAGGTCGTATCTGGGACAAGCACCATCCTGCAGGAGAGAGCACACACAGGAGTACTCTAGACCATGATGTATGCTGTCATTCGAGTCTTTTACGAAATCCGGAGATAGGCATGCAGGTGGCCGCCGCCGCGCGTCGCAAAAAAGATAACATGAGCAGCTCAATACACTACGAGATTCTCTGATTTCTACCGCTGCTATATCAGCTTACACTGCTCGCACGATAATCGCGGCGTGCAGGTGGCTGTTGCGGCGCCACAAAAGGCAATGAGCCGTGCAGTGCACTCGGGGGACCCTTAGCTCTGCCGTCACTGTATCTTCTTACACCGCTCAGCAAGAGGTAGTCGAGGCTCGCAACAATATACTTCAAAACTGAAATTTAAAAATTAAATACATAAGTTATTTTTACAGTAAGTACATATTATTAAATACACACAATTTTCCATTAAAAAAAATGGTAGGTTTGCTTCCTTTGACCTCATATTCCCCAATTATTCAATTCATCAGACTCACTGGATTTCCAAGTCAGTTGAATCAGTGGATACATTGATTCAACCAGTTGAGAGCAAAGTCGAATAAGGCGTATATGGGTGTTTTTGTAGTCTTCTATAAGCATGACAATCTTTGTGAAGAACTTTTACAAGGTATAGCCATGTACAATACATTTATCTGTAATATTGCTATATAAAATGATAGGGTCACCACTGAATGTCTCATAGAGGCAAATTGTCGGCTAGAAGACTACGCACCAGTTCAGTTAACTTGCGCCTAGAAGCTGGGATGGGGTAATCATGTGCTGCATAATCCTTACTGCTTCCACACTTCTAGGCTTCAAACATACAAAACAAGTCACTTAAAATGTGCTGCAGGTTGCAGAGTGAATGTAAATACTGGTTTTAATTAACTATTCTACATGTGCCCATTGTGTCAGTTAGAAAAATTATATCGGAGCACCTCAAAATGGTTAAAAACAGCTTTTTCAACCTGTTATATCTAGAAAACTCACGGGATTTGTGTGAAACTACTCTAGAAACATGCAATGGACTTTGATTAAAACTTTTCATCAATAAAAAGATGGGGTCACCCCTCAAAGTATCAGTCAGACAAGTGATTTACAATACTACTGCATGCAGTTTCAGAATCTCGCGCTGGAGGCGATACCGCACCAGATGAGCCGGTCTACATCACCCTTTACGCCGTGCCTCACTCACACAAACATACAGTCTGTAAATTAACATTATTTCGTAGAAATATAAAATGAATACTTTCAAACTTAAACAGCCTTAACGTGGCCGTCTACCCCACAGTCCTTATGAGAGCTAGCACAAGGATTTACATGTTAAATTCAGTAGCAAAGCATGAAGCAAGGGGTGTGACTAGCATTGATTGATCACAACTCTCAGTAACCTGTGGAAGCTTTAGACTGTTAGGGGCAGGTACGCTCCGCAGCCAGAAGCGAGTATGTACAAGGTGAGGAACAAATTCTCCAGTAATACACCTAGGTCTTAGCAACACAACTGCTACGTGCTCCAAGTGCATAGTCAGATCTTGTACCGCTTTCCTTGGAACACCACCATGCTTCGCTACTGATTTAATTAAATAAGTCGTGGCTCAGTACCAGTTTAACCTACATATATGCTCTTATTGACTTTTCTGTTTCTCTCAGTGAAGCCCACATTATTGCAGTATATTTTAAGGCAATTCCCTAAAAACTATGTATAAACAAACAGCTTTTATCATTAAAAAAAAAATCTCAAATTATTTCTTACAATTGTATTCTTGTAGCATTATTTTCATCTTCTTAATACAGAAAATGTTTTTTTTTTCGAATGGGACATTAAAAATGACCAAGTGCCACTGAATTTAATTATTATATAACTAGTAAATTGTTATCCTTGCTCATGTCATGATTCTCAGGCAGGCAGAGATGTTAAGCATGTATGTGGTTTACAGCACTGGTAACGTGTGACAAGGTATGGAGCAGTGTTGGAATAAACAGACAAGGGTAAATTGAAGGAAAATGAGCACACTGAACAATGAATGTATAGGATAAATACATGGCATGTGTACATACATTTTTATTAACAACAGACTCTAGAACTGTTCGTAATCCAAACTTCCATTCTCTTACTTGAATACATAGTTGGCAATGGCAGATCACGTTGGATTGGACTCTGGCATAAATGCTTGGTGCGGCACATACAAATGAAATGTGGCTATCCCCGTGTGTGACGGAATCTTCCTCGCAGCCACAAGTATCTTGTAGACTAGGAGTTTGACATAGCCATATATAAGGTAATCCAGTGGAGGCAGACCTGGAGATCAGGTCCGCCAATGGATGAGACCTCCTTTGCCTGTGGGGCCACGGTGGCTGATGGTCAGACCATTCTCCTCCCACTAAGGCGACCCGGGTTCGATTCCTGGCGGGGTCAGGCCCCGAATTTTCGCATGTGGGAATCGTGCCGGATGATGCAGCTGGTCGGCGGGTTTTCTCGGGGATCTCCCGTCTCCCCTGCCCTTTCATTCTGGCACTGCTCCATACCCACCTCATATCAACCCTCACCAGCGTTGAAGACCTCGATGTTAAGCGCTGACCAAAATAATCTCTCTCTCTCACCTCTACTTGTCCCACGTCTAGAAATATATCAAGTTGGCAGCATACACGAGTAGGAAAATGTGGTTAGTGCCCCATCGTGCTGTAATCACATGGTGCAGTCAAATGGAAACTGGTAATTTGCCCAGTAGAAAAAAAATTCCTTTCGAAGAAACAAAAGGTAGCTAAGTCCATTTATGTTTTTCAAGGGAACAAATATGATAGTCCATTTATGTTTTTCAAGGGAACAAATGTGATTGTTGACAATGTTGACACTGTAGCACACTAGGTTATCTGTGGGGATGTAAATAATTGCAGGTTGGAGTGCGTATGGTAGCGGTGGCTGTTCCTCCAGTTGAAGACAATTTCTGTGGTGAACTGTGCCTTCTTAGTGTAGAGCACAGTCAATATTAAGTTCGGCAGCCAGCACACTTTTTATTTAGAGGAAACATTCAAAAAATGTAACACTTGTTAAGTAATCATGTTCGCTAAGAATGTGAACCTTCTTTGCATGGCAGGCATGCATTCGGTTGCACAAAACATGTAGCATCGTTGCAACTAAGATTGTACATACTAAATACAGAGGTACACAGATATGTAGAGTACATAATTCAATTAAACTTGAAAGTATCTTATTTCAAATTTATTACACTGCGTGTTACGACCATCAATACTGTATTAACCAAATCCAACAACATTAACTTAACTAAAGAGCACGGATTTTGGAAGCCAAAATAAAAATTTAATCTAAATGGTAGTGTTTGCCAAATTTGCAACAAAATATTTTGTTGAGATGTATTTCTGTTTTATTTCCTATGTTGTACTTCCCATTGTGATGCCATTCATGAATTTGTGTGACAGAAGAAGACGTGTTCAGATGTTAGGTTTTTTGCAAAATGGTCGATTACTGAACTTTATAAAATTCCTTTGTCCTCCTTTGCGTGTGATAATTCACTTGAATGTGCTGGCTACATTAAAACCACGTTACTGGCACAAACCATATTTATGTTTACATCCAAGAAAATATTGTATGGGAGTGGGAAGGGGTAATTCTGCAACATGCTTGCCAAGCCAGCAGGCAGGAATACAGTAATGTGTGAAGACATGCTCTCCCCAGTATATACAGACATTGGGAGACTGCTACCAAGTTACTGTATTATCAACATGCATACTTTTCCTGTATAAAAAAAATATATACAGTACATATTTTTTTAGTTGACGTAAGGTTTATGCATGACGTATTTAAGGAAAATACATCCAGATAAAGTACCTCTCATTTTCTTTAAATCTGAGGAAGTTAGGGTACATTTATTTCATTAAGATTTATATAGGAGTGGCAATTCTTATGACAGATTATTTCAGTAGTGTTGTTTAAAATACTCAATTTTAATGTCGTTTTTAACGTAATTTGTGTATGTAGATGTTGGCGATAATTCATATGGTGATTTTTGGTACTTGTTTTGTTATGTTCCTTCATTACCAAAGTACGTAACTACATAGCAGTAGCGCACCAGCAGAGATGACACGATGCTACCTCAGTTGCGAGTGGACCACAGAGCAGATTAGAAACACGTCACTTCAAGTGACCTCTCAGCTGACGTAGTAGTGCTGGTACAGCAAGTTTCCGTTGAAACATTTATTCTTCTCATGAATGCCTCTCGCCAACATCAGTCTCAATTCGAAGACTTGTTAATAACCAGACTTAAATTTAACATAAAGCCAGTTCAGGCCACCATAAGACTGAACATCCATGTGGGCTGCCTCAAATTTGACTGAAAACAAATCTACCAGTAATAACTGTT
Source organism: Medauroidea extradentata (assembly GCA_003012365.1). Classification (NCBI taxonomy): domain Eukaryota; kingdom Metazoa; phylum Arthropoda; class Insecta; order Phasmatodea; family Phasmatidae; genus Medauroidea; species Medauroidea extradentata. The sequence continues at coordinate 16,649 of PNEQ01051228.1, forward strand.
AAATATTTGTTAAGTTCTTGTTATGTGTTCAAGAGTTTTCACAGTGGTTAGCATTTGTTTTCAATATTTGCTCTGCTGCCGACGACTCTCCTACTTAACAGCGCGACATAATCTGTGTGTCAACTGGTTTTTTAGCAGTTTCCATAATTTTGTTTGTCTTCAGTCAACACGAGAACAAGTAGCACGAAAAGTTGTGTCTGCAGTGTGTATTTTACATTGTGACGTGACGAATGTACATGCCACATTACTTTGTATTCTGTTGACAGCAAGATCACCTTAAAAGAAAATACCGGTAACTTTACTGTTGGTTCCCTATGCGTTCATCTGTGTTTGTATTTAGTGATTTGCTTCCCATGATGCCCTGTGTTTTGCTCCTGCGAACTTAACACAGGTTGTCACAAAATTACATGTCAATATTTTGGAGGAACGATTGTCACATCTACTGGAACTAAAAATGTTATACGAACATGGGCACGTTACTATACTATTGGTCCAATGACTATCAGTTCACTGCGTATGAGCTGGATAATGTTACCGAGAAATGCTACATCGGACAATATCTACCAGCCATTAAATACAACTCATCTGGTATGTACAGTAAAACCCTGTTAAGACGTTTGGGTTGGGACAAGCAAAAATAACGCTTATTAACCAGGAAAACTTATTAAAAGGGTCAAACTACACATGTACATATAGACACATGAAAAATTATTATACTTATTAAGCAGGAAACTTCTTAAATGGGAAACTTCTTAAGAGTGCGTGGTATATAAATAAACGCTGAAAACGTCAATTGATTTCTAAGACAATATGGATAAAATACTCAATAACAATCCATGGTGTCCACTAATATTTACAAATTATTTTCCAGTACACAACAAAAAAATTCCAGTACATTTTCCTGTATCTCCAAATAAAAATTCAATCTATTTTTCAAGACGTCTCAATTTTGAAACTAGCATAAAAAATAGACGCTTCAATATAATTTTCTTAAAACTATGAAGATCTTACAGACAACATGACATAAGAAA
>PNEQ01051229.1:0-17679 GCA_003012365.1 Medauroidea extradentata
TTTTTTTTTTTTTTTTTTTTTTTTTTTTTTTTTTTTTTTTTTTTTTTTTTTTTTTTTTTTTTTTTTTTTTTTTTTTTTTTTTTTTTTTTTTTTTTTTTTTTTTTTTTTTTTTTTTTTTTTTTTTTTTTTTTTTTTTTTTTTTTTTTTTTTTTTTTTTTTTTTTTTTTTTTGCTTGTTTATTAAGTTGTTGAACATACTGTTCGTTATGTATTAGGTTTTTTTGAATTTTGTTAAATTTTTTTACTATAACGCTGGTGCTGTTTACGGACTCTTTGTTTATGCTCCCAGCGTTTGTTTGCAATTTACCAATGATTTTTAACGAAAATTATCCTTAAATGATTGTTACAGGGGCATTTTTTTTGTTCAATATTTCCATTCTTTGGAGTCCTCTTGAGTACCTGTTTACCAAATTTTTAGTTAAAGTACATTAGAGTCATGTCAAAGTTAGGCCACTGTTCTGGATCAGGGTGTCTACCAGATTGTAAAAGTAAAATTTAGTGACTTTTTCTTGAAAACTGTTCAAACAGAATTAATTAATAGTGCATCACGGCAGACAATTTTCATTATGTTTCCTCCAACATAGAGCGTGAAGCATGTCCAATTTTAAAATCTGTAATCAATATATACTGTATACCTAAATTTAAGTTGTCTTTATGACGATGACTATGATAACAAATATACAAACTATTTATTTATTTTACTTGCACAGTGCACGAGAAATACTAGTAATGTAAACGTGCACGTTTGACAAATGATTCTACAAGAATCAAACACACGAAAATAATTTTCGTGACTTATACCAAAATACATTTCAAATTAGTGACTATTGTGGGACTTTCGTGACCGTTTTCACAATTCGTGACTTTTTCGGGACTTTAGTGACCTAGTAGACACCCCATGGATTCAAGCCTCTATAGCAGTATCCTTTCTTAAACTGAATTGGGCTGATTATGACCCTCCAAAACCAAAAATAATTGTCCTAAAGTTGCATTAAAGTTATGTTTGAACCTATTTAACTGGAAGTAACCTGTAATATTACAGTAATTAAATGGTAGTTTAAGTACGTGGTGTATGATGATACCGTACAAGTACAGGTATCATTATTAAGTAATGCAACAGACAGATGTACAAGTTTATACAGTTGATACTTGTAAATAGGTACACTCACACGAAGGGATGACACACATTTTTTTGCGGAAGCGCGGTCACGACGTTTCGTCACCTTGAGTGAAATAATATATGTAGGTATATTTGTTGGAAACTATACATTTTAAATTAATGAAACCAGAAAACATTAATAAAAGATGTCTTTGTGATTAAAATGATTCCACATCTGCCCGCCTTTTAAATGAAAGAACTTTATTACTGACTGCGATAAAGTGGACCAGACCAGAGCTGTTCGGGATAAGGTAATTTTGACATTGCTTTTCTCTTAAATAGTATGACAGGTTTGTAAATTAAGTGAATGTGTTGTGATTAAAAGTATCAGCAAGTTTCTATAAGTACATATAAGTACATATGTGCTTTATTGACAAGCTTAATTTTCAGCTTAAAAACAGCAATCAAATTTGTGGCCTAACAAATACATTCACTTTTGATAGTAAATTTTTTTGAAATTATCAGTATTTACTTGATTAAATTTACCGTAATTTTTTGAAATTATTTGTAAAAATGTATGGTCCGAGGCTTCTTACACACGTTAGGCTGGGACTTAACACTGAACACTGTGAGAAGTTGTTTTTAATTACAGTCATGTATAATTTTATTTTGTTTTAATATCAGAGGCTATATGAAGTATGTGCCCAACCTGCTCAGTGGTGGAGAGACGACAGACAGATACATAAGCCTGTTTCACAAGGTCACGAAACTTGCTGCAAGCCAGGTTCACACTATTTTGCGGTACATCTTCTGCTCATACAATCACAATTTTTTTTTTTTTTTTTGCCATTTTTGACGGTTCCTCAAAAGACTTCATTATTGTGTTCTCGTTATTACGGGGTTCTACTGTAATTGAAATTTTTTATGTAATTGGTGTACTATTACCTGTTTTATTCAGAAAGCAAGCACCTCATTATATTTAATATAATATTACAGAAAAATTACCCTGCAATTTTTTTAAAAAATTGTTAATAACTGAAAACAAACATAAACAACATTACTTTAGTACTGTATTGTTTCTCTTCATTGAAGGGAGGTCATTAAAGAAGTTATATGTATCGCATGTGTGTATGTTTTGTGCAGATTCTTGACTTGTAAGTTTGTCACACAGACATTGACGAGTCCGAAACTCACAAGCCATGATCCTTTGGACAATTGATGTAAATGCTTGTAAACTTAATGGTCCTGGCTGTGTGCTGTGATTAGAGTCGGGGAATGTGCTGGCATTAAGGCTGACTCTTGTGCACTTACTACTAGTGACATAAGCCTCTAAGCACAGGGTGTTCAACTGGCGTGCAATCATTCTGTGAGTGACTCTTCTCAACGTGACCAAGCAGTGACACAATAGGAAGGATGCAGTATTGCCCCAAAAATAAGCAGCATCCAGCAGCATCATTTCAGGTTTATCTAGGGGAGGGGGAGGCAAGATTTTGTTTTCAGGCGACAGTGACCTTGTTGCATCTTTTTTATTAATTAAGCATGTATAAATTAGATGCTTTAATAATAAAACTTCAGTATGTGCTTAAGTTAGCATTATTTAAATTTAAAAATACAAAAAATATATTAATACACATAAAATTCTAAACCCAGAGGAGGGGCATTTGCCCCCCCCCCCCCCAGCGGCTCCAAATGACGCCCCTGCATCATTCAAATTTGACATGTGATATTAAAATGAGATAAACGTGAACACAGGTGTCCGCAAATAAATTACAAAATTTGACTGTTTTAAATTTATGACCATAGGAAATAACATTTTATATCACTTTTCTTCACTGGAAAAGTTAAATGTGTTGTGAATCGACACAATTTTTAATTTTCTGTACCTCCTACAAATACTGTATGGCACACCTTCATTTTGTTGCTGTGTACTGTAGTTGGAAACTCTCATATTGTTTCTCTACACTATGGAAACACCTGTTATTTTTTCCCCTAAACATTTATGCAACTATACTGTCTGCGTTTTAGAGAGACTCAGATTTCCTTTGCATTGACGAAAATAATCTTGACTATCATCACATTAACGAAAATCCTGACTGTTGCTTGCAAAATGTAATTTGAGACATAAATTTTAAAGTTGACATATTTAGCTACCCTGCAGTATTTTTATAATAGTGCTGTACTTTCTATACCCTTATTAGTTCATGGCTAAAAACTGAAAACAATACATACATAACAGAGAGACACGAGAATGGACACATCCTGCAGAGTACTAGTCAAGTCACTTCATTCCATGCGTTGTGTCCTGGGCTTACATGACATGTTTACGGCTGTGTTGTAAACAATAACCCCTTTACAAGACGTGAACTCACGATTACAGTGTAAATTAATTTTTAATTATGTCATGTGGTGTGGGCCATGTTTTTTATTAAGTAAAAAAGATTACTTTAATATTCTCCTTTCTTTATCATTAAAAGAGTAGCATAAGTCAAGTCATAGGAAAATAAATTCATAAAGCTGCGGTTCACCTTAGTTTCCAACATCTTTTTTTATTTTTATATTTTTACCACATATTTTTTTATTATTTTAGACATAAATTGTGATTAAATCTTCCTCTTAGGAAATTTTTGTATCTCTTATAGTTTTTGAGTAATGAGTCAACATCAAAATTTGCACTTTACGGTTTTATGCACACCACTAAAACCAACTGACATACCAAACCTAAAAAATAAAAAATTCACAATGTAAAACACTGTTATAGGCTATGATTTGACATACATAAAACAAAAAATGAAATATTTTTTATTTAATAAAAAATGCTCAATTTTGAAATGAAAATTTTAAAGTTTTTTTAAAAATTCGAAACTATACATATATGCTTGTCTAAAAAAAAAAAACACTGCTATAACTTACTACACAAATGTTCATTACAGTTATTTTCCCTCTCGCAGACTGCAAATAATAAATAGAAATTATAAATACAGTACGTAGAAACTTGTCGGACATGTAATGGATCTTAAATGCTATTCATAAACAGACATCATGTAGGAATGTGTTCTGAATAACTTAATTTTTTTTATGCTATTAACAGTGTGCTGTATAGATATCATAGTTATGAAATTTGAATTGCAAAATTTTTGTGTTAAAAATTGTTTTATAACCACATTATTAGTTCAAAGTTACCAATGATATTTTCAATCTGTGTTACAAACAAAATAAAAAATCACCAAATATTGCAAGCTACAGTACATTTTAATTAAACATCTTAACTTTGTTTCATGCTTGCCAAGTAACTCTACTTAATTTGTCAAATGTAAGTACCGTAAGATGGGTGACGTGGGAAATATTTGTACACCTTTTATTTACTGTGTGTATACCGCGAGTAAATATTAATTAAATTAATTTTCTCAAGGCATTCATGTGTGAGGCAAGTATTTTTAGTCATGTCCCAAATCACTCCAACGTGTCCAGTCATCCCATCTTACAGTACCATATGCAAGTTGTGGAAGGGAGTGCATCACAGGTCGATTGCCGTATTTACGCGCACATAGGGGGGCCTAAGTTTTGAAACTCAAATAGGAAAAGCTAAAATATCGCACATAGGCCGGCCCCCCTATGAGAAATGAGAATGCTGATGTCTTGCAACCATGTACTGCGCGCCGTCATATGAGTTTATTTTGTGTATCGTTTTCGCTCGTGTACCCCACGCAACTGTTCTTCCCCCCAAAATTTGGATTATAAAAGTTGGGGTGCGCTACTTACATGGATAATTAATATTTGAAGTCCGCGTGATGTGTGGTTAGGTAACTGGCGTGCTCGGAGACTTGATAACAGCGCGGTAGGCTAGGCACACACGCACACAGCCATGCAGCCAGAGGAATGCTGAGCTGGAGACGCAATTGATAACTAGTCACGTGTTTAGGCGGCATTGTTCTCGGCGCGTAGCAGATAAGTGGTTTTGTAGTGACTCTGTAACGTTAGTATTTTGATAGTTCTTTGAGAAATCAAAATGTCAAAACGACGATTGCGTTCGTTTACAGTGAGTGAGAAGCTAAATGTAATTAAGGAAGCAGAAGAAATAGGAAACTGCGCAGTACGTCATAAATACATCACAGCGTCGTGTATTAGAGATTGGCGCAAAATGAAAAACAAGTTACAGGATACCGTAGCAACGTCAACAAGTTCGTCGTTACTAACATTTTGGTCTGCTTAGGCCGGATAATGCGGGTGATTTTATTTTGCTTAGCATGTTTAGTGTTGTATCACACTTTGCACACCACATGTACATACTTTGTTTGCGTTTTCGTTGCTTCGTGTGGACTCTCGTACAATGTAATGAAGTTTATATTACAGTTAATAACACTAAGTGTTCATTTCGTTGGGTTTTGGACTCGTATTTTCGCGTTTGAACAAATTCATTCGCACAGAAGCCATGCAGACATGTTTACATTAGATAACGTGGGACGGCCGGCCACTCGACACCGCACGGTCTGGCTGCCTATGGCCCATCCGACCCATGCTCTTCAACTGATCGTTTACGTTTTTGATACACGGAAGTGATTTGTTTTTCTTTATTTTGCTTGACAGGACTATGAATATACATTTTTAGATTAAAATCTAAACTGCTGTGAAGTATTTGCAATTTTTTTCAGTACCAATGTCAGTGGACTCAATTACTGTATTACGTTGTTTTGCAGATAAAGAACATTTTTTTCTTGATCATTAGTGACGTTACAAGAAATTATTTGCCTAATTTCTCATCTTATTCCAAGGGGAAATGAAATCTGATTGTATTAACACATTTTTTGTTTATCAATGAGAGTTAGCTGTAATTTTGTAAATTGTGAGAACATAGAATAAGAGTGCTGTATGCAGGGATGTTGTAGCAGGAGTTTAATTGTTTCAAGTGGCTTGTATACTTGGCTGTGTGTATAATTTCCTCATGACCTTGGTGTGTACAGTATTTTATTACACAGTGTGCGGCCTTTCTTTTCAAGATGCTGTAAAAGTTGTGTTGTGTACAAGAAGATGTGACTGCTTTTACTATAGCCTCACAAGACTTTAATTTATTTTAATTTGTTTATTGTGTACATTGTATGTTATCAGCTGCTAATTTGTTATTGTGATTTTTTTTTTACTGTTTTACAAATAAGTTTTACAGATATTTAAAATTAATACGTGGTATTAGAATAGACGTAATTTATGTTGTTGTTTTCTCCCGGTGGTGTTAGGATTGTTTTTCTGAATGCTAAGACTGTCACATTCACATATGACCATCAGAAGTAGTAGTGTCAAACAGTTAATGTTGTTTCTCATTTATCTTCCTGTGGTTCATCTTTGCACATTCATTAGTTAACATTGCCACTATGTATATGATACTACACATCTTCAGTTCAATACACTGTAGTTGTTTTGTGATTTTAAAATAAACCGCTGTCTCTGATAGAATTTGTGACATAACATTTTAACAGGACTGTACTGAATTAATTTTTGTGATACAGAATGTAACTGTAGATTTTAAAATTCTGTTCCCAGAATCAAATAATGGATATTTCATGTCTTCAGTGTTAATTAGCTCTCAGTGCTTAAAACATGTGCAGAGCCTGTAATACTGAAGTTGTTTTAATTTCGAGCATGGGAATTGTTCTGGTGACTTATTGCAACAAGTTTGTGAATACAGACTCTACATAACGTTGAGTTATTTCTTAAAGAAGCCTCGTCCCCTCACATTGCCTGGTCCCTTTCCTTTGTAAGTCTTGCCAGTACCAGCAAAACACAGTACGACCTCAATTTAAAGAACTCAAGAAGAATGAAAATAGAAGTTCTGCAAAAGGTTTTTAGTAACATTGCTAAAAAAAGTTATGAAGATACTGTATAAAGTAACTTTGATAAAATGGAATACAAATTGTAGTGTAAATCCATTAAAGTTAGTTTTACTAGCTGTGGTAAATGCTACTTATTTCTCCGTAGACAAGTCTTGCACCGTCATGTGAGAAACAAAGGAGATTGTCAAAATTCGTTGAAAGCTGCGGCTGCAGAAGTGACTTAAGCGTGCGCCCAGCTCCTTCGAGCGGCACATGAACGAAACCGTCCAGGTACAGCAGAGAAACTAATTAACCTCTTTATAACGACCCATTTTACAAACACCACCTGTCTGTAACGACACAACTTTGAGGAACAGTAAAAATGTGTTGTAAAAAGTTGAAGATTTTAAGAAAATCTACCGAAAATACATTTTTGTACGTCCCATTGAATTTCTCGTGGCGAGCGCTGTATACAAAGCGGCAATATTGATCCCTCCCATCTGCGGCCAACACCTGTTTCCATGTGCGCCTTGTGTAGTTCCACTGGCTCAGCTAGGCAATATTGCAATGCTCGCTGGACTCCACACCTCCTCTCCTCCCTTATCCTGACATTCCTGGGCACTTTCAGTATAAGTTGCTTGCTTTTCTTAGCTGTTTTTCCATTTTAGTTGACAACTTACATTGATTTATTTGTGGGCTCTGGTTTGGTACTGTCTCCATGTCGAGTCACCCTGCGCAGTGGTGTTTTATTACAAAAGCATGATCAATGTAACATCACATTTATTTGTGTTTAAATGTTCTATTACGTAATTTTTATATTTGTATAAAGTATCATGACTTATCCAAACAGGGAATATGTATCATAAATTGGAGCATAAAATTTGTTAACAATGCATACGTATCTTTCATATTTCAATGTAACAAAAAAATTTTTATCTCCAGTTAGTGCCTGTCCTGCGATGGTGTCTAAGCCATGCAAGCGGCAGATTGATCTTGTGTGCACCTGAGTCACGTGAATTCCCTCGCCCCTCGGAAATGCTCGGGAAGATTCGTTCATCATCGGCGGTCAAGCCAGACACCTCCTCTCTCCCCCTTGACACATTCCTCATCTCGTCCTTCCCCGAATTATAAGCGATGTCACGACCGGCACGAAATGTTGCAACCTTTTTAACTGCTGTGATGCGTTACTTTCTAGTCATAAACTGCGTGCAATATATTAGCGGTTCAATGTTAGTCATTTACACTGTTCAAATATAATCTTTTTGTGACAATAGGAAGTTCAAAATGGCCTTCATTATAATTTTTTCTCAGAATACACCCAACATTATTATTAGAACATGGTCTTTGTATGAAGTATGGCATATTTTGACATAGGGGTTGGGTATGGGTCAAAATCGTTCTAAAATTCTTATAAAGATCCCTCCACCCCCTACAATAACCATATTCCCAGAAACGAGGGGTCGTTATAAAGAGGTTTTATGATTACTTACATCAAACAGCTCTAAGAATTTATTTTACTGATAAGAGTGCATTGGTGTCCAATGTGTGTATTTTCTGTTCATGATTCTCGATTAAACCAGAACATATAACAGAAATATGTAATCATAGTACTATGCACACATTTAGAATACAGTTATCACCGTGAATAGAAGTACGTCTTCCAGATGCTAAAAATTTGAAGTGCAAATTATTTTAACCAAGCGTTGATCAGATCTTTAAATGAGTATGGCACAGCGGACTACTAGGTACAGTACCACGGCTGCTACTAAGCATTTTTTTTTATTGAGCAGTATGGTCTTGTGAACTTTTTAATAACTTATCAATGGGAGTTTTTTTTTTCTCATGGAAATTTTCTAAATTAGATTGGATGAGCAGGAGAGAGAAGCAAAGATTTAAGGTGCCGCTGTATTAGTCATGATTCTCGCATGTTGATGGTATGCGCAAGCTCTACGTGCATTCCACTGTAAGATTTTTAAGCTAATTTTTTTCTTTCACAGTTGCTGTTGGAACAATTGGTAGTAACTGCAGTATGTTATTCTTGCATGCTAACAAACACATTTTTTTTTAAATTACCTTTAATTCCAACAAAATGTGCCTGAAGACTTAACTTCATATTTATTTTGGGGTGTTAAAAATATGGTCTGACTTAACGCAACATTGATTTAAAGTAAACACTTTTCAAACCTTTAGAGTTTTCGTTAAATAGTGTTCTATTGTACCAGCGTTGCCCTCGCACACTCTGAGGGGTTTGATTGCTGGACACACATGTTTTTCACAACTTCAGAAATCACAAAATGTTTAAAGGAAAGGCGACTCTGGAGCCGAACATGAAATGAACACTCAACTGACAACAATACTGTAACTCTATTCTGAAAACACATTTGTTTACATAACAGCTATAACACATTACAATACGTGATATACGATTTGTATAAAACACACAGTACACAGAAATATTACAGATGTCTGAGTAAAAATTTAAGAATTGTTGTTTCCCTGACAATTTCCAATGCTAAAACCTGTTCTATGGAACAAATAGAGTATGTTTACTAACCTACTACACATTAACAAACATGCAAAACAAAATAGTTCAAAGATATAATTAGGGAGTGCATTTGTTTCCATAAAAATTCTGATCAATTCCATGTTTTGGTGCAACAACATTGACTTTTCAAACAATCTGAATCATGTTTACATAAATACATTAAGTTCATGAAAGGTTTAAGAAAGTTATTTTCAATCAAGATGGAAACCATACAACCATATTTGCCCATATACCCTGCTCACTTTTTTTTCCCTCGAAATTTGGTCCACAAAAATGGGGGTGCATGGCTTACATAGATTATTTGTACAGTATTTGTATTAAAGGTAGCTTGGGTGCATGGAGACTTGACAACAGCGCGGGTGGCTAGGCATGCAGGCACAGGAATGCCAATGTACAGTTAGTCAGGCACGCTCGATAACTAGTCACGTGTGTAGGCGGAATGTTCTCGAAATGTAGCAGGTACGTAAGTGTTTTTGTAGCGACTACGTACATTAGTATTTTGGTAGTTCTTTGAGAAATCAAAATGTCAAAACACTTGCTTTAGTTTACGATGGGTCAGAAGCTCACTGTAACCAAGGAAGCAGAAATAAAATAGGAAATTGTGCAGCAGGTCGTAAATACATCTCACTCAGAGTCGTGTATTAGAGACTGCGGCAAAATGAAGAACAAGTTGCAGGATAGCAATATCAACAGTTCATGACGAAACATTTTGGTCTACTCGGGCTGGATAATGCCGCATGTTTAGTCTTGCATTGCACGTCTCATGTACTTTGTTAGTGCTTTCGTAGCTTGGTTTGGACTCTCGTACGACGTAATACTGTCTACATTATGTTACGGACTGTTTATTTTGTTGAATTTTGGACTCTTTCACGTTTCGTTGGTAAGTTGCTAATTGACTGTGTGTCCGTATTAGTGCCACGTGGTCAAACTGTTGAGAGTCCAATACCATTCAGATTGGCAGTAATCAATAGGTGTAACACGTGATATCACTTTTGAAACATATTGTGTACATTCGCTATGGCTAAGACGCGCAATTAACACTGCCTTCAACTAATTTGAGATAAAAAAATCCCAAACTTGTCATCAAAACAAGGGGGTACTGCCATTTGAGATAGTTGTGTACTAACTGTTGTAAGCAAAGCTTAATTGAAATTTGCTACAGATATGTATTCCACCAACACTAAAATTATATATACACCTGTTACGAAAAGCTTTCGTACTAGTGTTTCAGTGCTTGAATGAAGTGGCAATGTTGCATTTTTCGTGCACGTTACTGTAGTCTTAGCATTACTTTGCTTGTGAATCATGAAACTGCAGGCAGGCACGCACGCCCTGAACAAAATATTAAACCATGTGCCTCCTGTAAAATCCAGCAAGCATATAGCAAATAAATTATTACATTTATTTCTACACATAAACATACTATAGCGCTAATTAAAATATACATGGTACATACATAAAGCTAAACACTATGCACAACGATATTTCTGTGTACTCACGAGCCATTAACATAACAAAGTGAACAGTCATAAAATTGTGATGTTAACAACATAAATTTAACAGAAACATTTCCTTCAGTACAGTATGTACAACTGCATAAACATGTTATAACTTTTTTTAAGTTAAAATTTAAATATCACTTTTCTCTTATACACATGTAATAAAGTATCATTAGGAACAATAAATGGATCAAACGTGCAAATTTATAATCATATCAATACAACATAGACAAACATACACTGATGCCAGTGAGCTGAAATTACAGCAGAAGGCCTTTACACCACAGATTTAGTTGAATTGTATGTTGTCACCTCCAGACTACACAAGTGTTGCGCCTGATAGAACCACGGAACCATGTCGCAGGGTCGGAAGCAAGAGACTGAATGTCAACATTACGGTAACTATGTATTATTTTGCACGCCTGATCCCTCACACACACCAGTACCACAACCTAGGTAAAACTATTTTAACACAATGAATTATTATTTGAAAATTAATGCACTACAAAACTACATACATAAAAATACTGTAAAGGAAGGAAACGATACTAATTACGTTATAAACCGTTACGTCCCAAACGAGAATGTAATTTTACCAAATTTAAGCTACTCACTGAAGATAACCATCAAATTGACTAGCTGTATTTACTGTGTGGTGATAAGCACCACGTACATCACAAATTACAAGGGAAACATGATTAAGAAAAAATAAAACTTTTAATACAAACTCATCTTCTTCTTCCTTGCTTGGCTAATACGGAATGTTAATACTGTACTACTGTGTTATTATGTGTGCAAATAAAATGTTTGCGACTTAACTTGTATTGTAAGGAAAAATATATAACCTATGAAATACTCTAACCAGGGTGGCCACTCATTGCAACAGCGAAAATTCCCTGATTTCCCTGATAGAAAACCAAACATTTCTCTGATCTTTGCAAGTATGAAAACAATATGTTGACATTTTACTCAGCACATTTTCCAATAAAGATAAATATTTTACGTCCTTTCTGACACTACAGTCAGTGAACTTGACAAAACATTCAGCAGAAATAACTACTAACTTGACAATGGAGTATAATTACACCTACATAACGGTAATTTTTTCAATAAAAATGTTATAATGCTCTCAAAACTCCATTATATTCATTCCTATGGTGTTTGTGGAAGCTCAAAAAGAACGAGGCAAGAAAATTCCCTGAAATGTTTCAGATGAACCAAAAATTCCTTGACATTTCCAGGTGATCACAATTTCCCTGACAATTCCAGGTTTTCCAGGTGGGTGGCCACCCTGTCTAACGGATAAGACAAATCGTCGTTTAAATCTCACACACTGTCAACACACTGGTATTATTTATTTATCCAGCTACACCTGCCAAGGGTTGGAATGTTTGAATACAGCAAGAAACCACTTGCTTGATAATCATCACACTGACAAATAGCAAGTCTGGGTAGCTTCACAGCTTGCCGATGCTTAGGAGTTGAAAGTGACAATACTGTACACAGTAAACCCTTACTATTATGACCACCCTTCCATTACAACTTGTTTGAGGAACTGGGAAACATTTGACTGTAATGCATTGCTGTTCTCTTGGCAAGAACTGTACTGCACGACAGCATATCTACAGAAGTAAAATGACACACAGATGCAGGGGTCAAACAATGGGCTATAATTGAACCAAAATATTTATCACAACCCCCCACTCCGCAGCTTGAAAATTAACACAGAAACCATGCAGGGGCATACTGGAAATGTTTTCTGTACATTTCACATCTTACACTATGTGTTTTACAATAAAATGTTTATTCCTCTGGTAAAAAAAATTTCATGCTGGTGATATTTTGTCTCGCATAACATTGCACAGTCACAATTCAATATGAAACTGTGTAAAAATTCAAATCCTTTTATGTTGCTCAGAGAAGTTATCAGTGCAGGATTTAAACTTTAATAAATTCAGGGCTGCACAAAGAATAATATAACCCATGTGCAGTCGAACCTCATTAATACAAACCCTGTTAATACAAAGTTCTCATTACAACAAAGTGGTTTTCTGTCCCCTCGGAATGAGATGATAAATTGAATATTTACTTTAATGCTCAGTAAAAAGTTCCCATATACACAAAACAATGTAATATCAAATTCAGAGGTTGAAAGAATTCATGGTGGTATTAATAAAGTTTGTATTTTGGGTGTAAACCTACAGAGAATATATTTACAAAACTTTTTGAGTTTTTTGTAAACACCTGTTAACACAAACCTCATCAGTACCAACCACAATATATTACGGTAGCTCCCCTCAGGTTTGTATTAATGAGGTTCGACTGTATAATGTAACAGAAGTGAGATGTACTATGCAGACATATATGTTCAGAAATGTAAGTCTTGTGTGCTGTAACACAGCTAATGTATCTTGTAACAAAACTTCAGTAGACACAATATCCACTTATTCGAAAACAGGATCAAGGAAACTTGAATGTTGGTTGTTTTCTCATTAAATTAATATGTTCAGAAAAAATTGATCAAATGCCAGAATATGTAACACTATTCTTAATCCCGCAAAACAAAATGTGAGAAGTACAGTGCTATGGAATGTGAAAATATTTAAAACATTCAAAGAGTTTTAACACATCATTAAAAGAATGTTGTGTATGACAATGCTACTTTTACTATCAAAATTAAAAGTACATGAAAATTAATTCATTATTTAGTAAAAATATTTTAAGATTACAGTAGAATTTTTAATTTTTTTTTTTTTTAATGAATAAAGAGAGCAGACATCACAGCTAGGCATTAGCTGTAAAGTCTGCGAGAGAACAACCAATCACAGAGCAGAGTTCACAGCGAGAGCTGAAGGAAACCTTAACCGTGAAGCTTGACAGACTTAATTACAAGCTAATGAAGTAACTATAAAATAAAATATTTCATATGAAACGTAGATATTTAACAAGATTCAACTAGAGTGCTGGGTGAAACAGTACTTACAATGGCTAAAATAAATTAACTATGTACATTACATAAAGACATTGTAAGAGAACTGCAATCAAACCGCCCCTTATTCACAACAGTACAATGAACATCCACAGAATATGCACGTAATTCGTACTGCAACAACTGCAAGGAAGTACAATATACCAGATTTTGAAAAAAACAATGAGAGTATTTTATTTTGAAATATGAACACAACTTGCTACGGTAAATCTTCAAGTTATACACCTTAAATTGCCAGTCCAGAGATGGAAGTAAGAAACCTGAACTTTTTTGACTGTCCATTTTCAACGTCTTTTGATCACTTACATAACTATCTATTTTCTGGATGCAGCTACACAACATTCTCCAACCATGATTGAACGTCTAAACAGCAACCACAAATGCCAAATGTGTAATTTTATTGTTTGATACTGCTGTTCCACCAAGCAAACATCTCCCTGAAATAAAGGCAAAAAAACAAAAAAAAAAAAAACAAATGGCAGCCAATCTGTCTGCTATTCCATCTTATGTATGCCCATCAACATCAAGTTGTCGTGTTACTTATAAACGTGAGTAAATTTTCATTTGTGAAAGTGAACATTAAACAAAAACAAGTTAGGCGATACACAAAACCTACAGACTATATTTGGTAAATTTTGTTGCTGGTAGGTAAAGAGCAACTTGTGTTACTATGTTGATAAAATAACATAGTTTCCCTTCTAAGGACTTTAAATTACTAATTCAATAGTACAGTTTTATAAGACCACCACACACCATAAATATTCATCCAAAGTTTACCTAATTAAATAGGTAATAAAAAGCAAGTTTTAGGCCCACACTTATCCAATTTCATATTAACTTAATGTTTATCCACATTTTGCCAGTTTAAAAAGTAAATTATGAAAATTTCTGCGTAAAATTTTTTATACAGTATTATTTTTTTCCACCTCTACAATAATATGAAAAAAATTACAGTGCCACAAACATGATGAATTTCTTAAATAGACGCCATCACTGTCGTCCTGCAGTGAAGCAGAGTCAACATATGGAATGATGATAGCACACCATGAGAAAACCCTAGGTGAGTATGAAATAACTAATTATTATGTGGATAAGCTGTTAATAATGTACTACCGTAAACATGTGCAGAAGTTTCTTCAGAAAATATCATTTCAATGATATGAATTGTTTTTTACGTATTGTTTGGTATTATTACCTGTTTAAAGCTTTTAATGTACAGTAAATCACTATTCAATCATTTGTACACATCTAAATTATCGTCATTAGGATCTGAAGACTGAAGGTTTCTCGTAGCTGCAGATACCTGGCAGAAATTCTTTTGCTCTCCAGTTTTATTTAATGTTATGTATGTCTCATCTGCATTTAGGAGCAGTTTGAACTAGAACAGGCACAACTGTTCATTCTAAAATATATTTGCAATGAAATGTATTAAGTACCTAATGCCGAGTTTGGACTTCCTTTCAGTTGTGAACATTTGTAACGACTATCGTTCGACATTACTAACAGGTGATGCTACAAGTTACAGTGGAATCTCATAACAACTGTAAATCGCAACAAAAACTGTCTTTATAGCAGATTGTTGTTACATTCAAATAATTTTACATGTATTATGGAGGGATGGTGCATTATAAAGTTGTTATAGGGCAGATGTTATAAACATTACTCTTTATAACAAACTTTCACTGTACATCTAAGTCAGAACTAAAATAAAATTCTCACTCTCTAACATCTGTATTTTTAAAAACAAACACTGCCACAGTTAATATTAAATTTTTGGATTAAAATTTTTACAGATTTTTGCCTGAAAAGACAACTATGTATTTGAAAGACTACTCATGTGCAGTGCTTGTGGAATTCTATCAGTCGAGACAGTTGCAGAGACCAAACTAAAATTCCAAAGATTACCGTGGAATGCACCTTGCAGTCGCCCTCTGTCACGATGTTGCTGTAGAATGCAACATGCGTGCCGAGGAAAACACTGTGTTAAAGTGGTCGAATCATTACCGCACATTGTCCCAGTGCTGCAATACACTGAACAGCACAGTCGAACTATCTTCCTCGCTTTCTTCGTCCCCGCTCTGCAGCGAGGGTGGCCCACCCCCGCCGTCGTCCCCCAGTAGAGGCACGTGCAGCTCCGAGCCCTTCGACATGCTCCCGCCCATGCTGATACAGTCTCCATCGCCAGAGTTGATGCTGCCCTGGCCAAGACGGCCTTCATCGTGCACCCGCTCTATCTTCTGCTTCACGTGAACCATGATACCTCCCAGACATACGAGCAGGCCAATCACATTCACCAAGCTCAGCTGGTCGCCCGCCCACTCCACAGCTAGCACGACTGTCACCGCTTCCTGCCATGTGCACACACAACACACTTCATATCAGCCACCTTCGACAAGGTGACCAAGTTTATTAAGTTAATTAATTTATTAACATAACTCAATTTTATTCAGACTACTGTAATACAAAGTCTATCAACCAATATTACTGTAACGTCAGGCAGGGCTGCTTACACCACAGGTTGTCTAGGATCCATTTGGTGAACAAATGGAAAAATATTACCTAGAATGGGACAAATGTAAGGTTTTTAATACTTACCTAAAATTCTGTATTTATTCACCAAATGGCACCAAAACTAATATTCTGAGCTGTGCAAAGCTACCTCAGCAGTCAACATATACCTGCTTAACGGTAGTAGCTAAAAATATGGAATTTTTTAATTGTTTGCGTAATGATTAACAACAGCACAAATAATAATAATAATAATAATAATAATAATAATAATAATAATAATAATAATAATAATAGATTTCCAAAATCAAAAACCAACTGCATAAATATTAATGAATGTATTGGAAGTTTATTGTAAGTAAATATAATTAACTCGTGCTTAATGAAATTTACTGAAAGGGGCAGTACAACAGATAAAAAATTCCAGCTACATTTGTGGATAATCTGTTACATTAATGAACATTACATATGTTAAACATCAACTTTGTGAAACTGCTACCCTTTTCCCATAGAGGATGCAATGATGATAAATTGAATTTTAAGAGTCGTTTTGATGTAATGTCCCTGCAGTACGCTGTACTCACTACACTTGGATGACTAAGCCTTTTGGGACTGTTATTTTTAATTTAAAAATTCACACATCTACTTCAGGTATTCCAGATATACTTATGCCAATAACAATTTACCATACTTCTGTTAGCAAGTCAACATTATTAATTTTTTTTTTAATTTGCAGCTCATGTCGAGCACATAATTGCATGTAGCTTATATTCTATACTAACATAAACTTCTATCTAAAACTGATACACAGACTCATAGCTGGGATTTAAAACGAGCACCCAAATACAAAAATGTTGATGTCCAGCCTGCGGCTACTAGAGCATCCACACTACAATGATAACTTCAAAGTAACGATAAACACAAATAATTGAAAACTTGTGTTGGATTGAGACAGCACGAATGACACAAACTGTAAGAAACTGCAAGCAAGCTATATCATACATATGTATGTACATATTCACAAATGAACACACTTCACCTTGACGCACCCTTGTAGGTGCTTAGTTAATATTTTACGCTCGGCCCCATAATTTGCTTATTTTGAGAGTTAGGCCTATTGTATTTACGCCCAAGGGGACCTCTAAATACATATTGTGAGCCGTGTTGTCCATAAACGTAATATTGAGAATATTGTAAAAGTTGTATTTACCGTTTTTGTGATTGTACTTGTTGATGCCC
>PNEQ01051230.1:0-17679 GCA_003012365.1 Medauroidea extradentata
AAGAAGACCCTTTGACAACCCTACAAATACATACTATGTACACTTATTTTTAATTATGGATTTACCAAACTAGCACCACGGCTTAAAGTGGGTAACAATATTTTCATCCTATCACTTTTAATAACAGTTAATTGTGATTGCAAATTGTAATAGAGCATAAATGAGTTTCTCATTGAGAAATCCAAAGGGGGGGGGGGGGCCCGGACCAGGTGGGCCAACCCCTGGATCCGCCCCTGAATGGAGAGGAGTTGCTTTAGAAAAATATTGAACGTGACAGTAAAAATGGGCTATTTGTGACCGAAAATAATAAAACGTCGGAAAAATTAGAAAAATAAATTTCTCTTGCAAAAACTGTCTAAATCTCGTTCTTTAAGGGTAATCATTAAATGTTTGATTTCACAGAGAACTGCTATTGCCTACCAAATGTGCGGCCAGGAATGACTGATTGCGTGCTGCGCCATAGTGGAATGCGTCCTGCAATTTTATGTGTGGTGAAACATTATTGAGTTTCATAAACAGATTAGGTGGAATTGTCTCAATTTAACGAGAAGTAAAATAAGAAAATTGATGCACGTCTGTCACTACCAATGTAATTTCGCACTACCATAAGAAATTCTACAAGTGTTCAAATTGGTGGCCTTCCATTTCATTACAACAATTGAGTCGGCGTATAAAATACCGGCGTACTCGTATGAAAACACCTAGTGTATCTTGAATTTTGTCGCGGATGGCCATTACCCTAGCTAGCAGATCTTCCTCCGACTCGGTGGGTGTGTCGTACAGTAGAGTCTTGATGAATCCCCACAGGAAAAAGAAAAGGACAAGATTTAAATAGTTTTTGTAAGAAACATTTCTTATTTTAATTTTTCCGACGTTTTATTATATTTGGTCTCAAATAGCACATTTTTACTTTCATGTAGTTTTTTTTAATAAGGGTGGTGCCACCCCATTTAAACATGATTTAAATGTGTTAAATGTACAGATCCCTCACGTTATTATTGATTTCGGTAACATTTATTGGTAACCAGAAATATGTTTCTGTCAAGCAACGTGTTTTTAAAGTATCACAATAATTTGTAATGTTTTCTGAAACGTTGGAAGCGTCGACATCCCTCCCTATTTGACCTGAACCATGGGTTCTCTACATATCAAACTTTCTACTTCCGCCTAAGGAATAACCTGGTAAAGTTTGTCGGTGTGTTTCAGATGCACGTTCTATACTCTCACATCAAAAAACGCTCAGTAACGGTATAAAGTTTAAGTGAAATTGCGTTCCAAATTAAAATATCCTTTATTACACACATCAAGTGTTCTGTATATTTCATTATAAAGTAGAATAAATTACTTGCAAATAACTTTGCATAGTAACGTCACCTGTTTTACCTCACATTCTGGCAAACATCCAAATACTACTATGCGATTCTTTATAAACTGCCAACGTCTTATCGACACTTATGACAGAAGTATAATTTTCAACTAACCTTCTAATGACAAATGTCGTAATAACCACTATGTTACCACAAGTTATATGTTCCTAATCGATATAGTTTGGTTCAGGATGAATATGAAACAACGAGAAACATTCCACTTTTTTTTTTACAGATATTTGTGAGAGCTTCTCGTCAAACACCATTTGCTGTTACCTTTACGATAGTATACAGTGTCCTTGAACTGACGATACCACAGCAGACTGCTCTGATGAACTGGCGGTTCTGTGTTGTAACGTAGCAACCGATAAACGTCTTCCATACTCCCAACCTCAACACTATTTCCGTTTACTGGTCGCAATTTTAAGAACTTAGCCATTTCTGCCACCTGGTGTGATAAAATAGTTTAACTTTTGTATAAAAATTTTGTGAGTTTTTCTTTTGTTTGGTGATTAGCGCTACAGCGTATTCGTAGGTACGTAGTTTTTTTTCTCGAAACTATTCCTCATGTGCCTTTTGTGCAACTGTACGGAAAGAAAACGCACTTCGTACAAGGGCGGAATATTTAAATTGGATCAGTACCTGCCATTTTCGAATTTTTCCATTTTCGCTGTATGTTCTATACAATGAGATTTATTAAAAATTCCCCCTTCTCTCGTGGTACTGAACTTCACTGCCCATCTTAGTTTTTTGCTAGTAACCTTCCGAAGGTAGAAATTCATTTTTTTACGGCTGGGCATAGGTGTAACATTGTAGCGTAGCAATGCCAACTGTATGAAATATAAAAAAATATTCTCTCTACTTTTGGAAGCAAAAACTATTATAGAATATATGTAGCGAAAATTAAATTCAGAAGTTCCATTATTCCAACATGGTGGATAGGCCTACTGATACCATGAAAATTGAAAATACAATTTCGAATTCTTCCAGGGGGTAGTTATTGGCGCAGTGGCTAGAGCACTCGCCTCCCAGCATGGTATCCGGGTTCGATTTCCGGCGGGGTCGGTCCCAGAGTTTTCGCATGTGGGAATCGCGCCGTACGATACCGCAGTCAACGAGTTTTCTCGGAATCTCCCATTTGCACCGCCATTTCATTCCGGCGCAGATCCATAATGAAATGTCACCCCGTACCCCCCGCGTCAACCAGCGCTTAAGACCTAGATGCTAAGTGTTAACCAAAAAGCTATTAAATTCAAAGCCCTCCAACATAGTTAAAAAAAAAAAAAAACTACCTTTTCAGTCTGTCCTACTTCAAACTGCACTAGCTAGGTGTACGCGAAATTCAGATATAGACTTGCACTGAACTTAGCTACAGACCACCAGTAAAATTACATTGCCACCGCATAAAACCCGTGACAAGCAGATAAAATGACCGGCGGGAATCTCGCACTTGACTCGTTGTGTCAATGTGGTGTTCGATGCGCACTTTCATGTAGTCCTTATAGCTCCATCACTTCTGAGCCAGTAACATGCAGGTAGACAGCTACGCGTGTAAGATTTATGAACTACAGATATTTGAAACACGGCGAATTATTTGCAGTAATCCAGCATAATAGATTCGCCTTACAGTATAAACTATATAGTATAAGTATACCTGTTTATGACTTTTTTTGAGGAAAGTGTCTTTTTTGGTGGCATTTCTCTTCTGAGAATAGTGTCTGTAAACGCTGTTCCTAAGTCACTGTTTTTCCAAGAAGTAAGGATGGTTTAAAGGTCCATACAGTGACGCTTCGTGGCATCTTTCTTAGAAGAGAAACGTCATGATCAGGCAAACATATGCTGTATAGACTATAGTTGTGGTCTGCGTTGTTCGGTGGTTTACTTGTAAAGGTGACTGGAGAAGGGAGGGGGAAGTAGTTTGATTTTTAGGGGGGGGGAACAAAGAGAGGGGAAGGTAGGGGCAGTAGGTTGCTGTGTTGGTGTGTAAAGAGAGGGGCGGGTGGAGCAGCTGGAGCTGGAGAGAAGCCCTCGGCACGTTGTTACGGTAAGGCGACGCACCGTTAGCGCCGCCCTGCCAGAGGTCAACCAGGGCAATCTCAAGGTCACGGCCGCTGTACAGCCTCTCTTCTCGCCCGCTGGGAGAAAGCTATCCTACTACTTTCTGGCTAAATATAGACACACGGTACCTTCTCCCAACCTCCATCTTACCCACCTTATATAGTTCATCAATAAGGCCATGCTCGAGAGTTTTTTTTTCTTTTCACTTTGGTTAAAAGTAATTAAAAGTTGTTACGTGGGATAATTTGAAAAATTTGAGACTGCGTGCTGTTGTATATTGCACAGTTATGCACCACGGCTAATTTTTGTACCAAAATTTGTAGTACTTTGTGTGTAAATTTCCGAAGAAAAATGTTTATTACCACAAATAATTTGCGTATAAATTAGTGAACGTGTGATATCGATATCCGGTTAGTTTAAAAAATGTGTATATTATAACCATTGTAACACTGCCAGACGTGGCCTTAACCACCTTTTTATTACCTCAGTTGAACTTGACAGTACACAAAGTTATTATTTGCATAACGCACCTTCTTTGTCATGGAGACAAGTCGATGTTCGCCACCATGTTCACTAAATATATTACGTTGCACAATACATTTACACATGTTTCAACTGCCTGGGACCTACCATCTTCGTCCACAACTGCTACGACATGTACGCAGAATGCTAGAAACAAACTGATTTGCGACTTTAACAGTATTGTACTTGTGGCTTACTATGAATGTCCACCGTCGTCGATACGCTGCTCACATCACATAGGTGTTCGCAGGATTGC
Organism: Medauroidea extradentata; assembly: GCA_003012365.1. Classification (NCBI taxonomy): domain Eukaryota; kingdom Metazoa; phylum Arthropoda; class Insecta; order Phasmatodea; family Phasmatidae; genus Medauroidea; species Medauroidea extradentata. Next base: position 4,204 of record PNEQ01051230.1, read on the forward strand.
CTAAACTCTAGGCTCTGTATGTTTGCGCGAATATTCAAGTTTTTTTTTTTTTTTTTTTTTTTTTTTTTTTTTTTTTTTTTTTTTTTTTTTTTTTTTTTTTTTTTTTTTTTTTTTTTTTTTTTTTTTTAGCATAAACGGTATGTCCTAGACAGTTGCAACAAGTGGATATTTTTTGTTACACAGGTCTCATTTCTGAATAAACCATCTTCAAATGTTCGGAAGTCATGACGGTAAAAAAGTTGTACGGAATTAGAAGGTACCCTCCCCTATTGCTTCCATAAGGGAAGAAGGTACCGATTTGTATTTGCTGTTGGTTTGAAGGTCCCAACAGCATTAAGCAATGCAGAAAATATTGTTTTTTTATGTAATTAAGTTTCCGTTTTTTGGGAAAATACTGTTATAGTTGTTGATATTCAGAGACTCATTACTCCATTAATATTACATTTAGGCGAAAAATTATAAATATAATTTCTGTTAGTTTTTTCGTAAGGAATCACCTGCCGGAGTTTGTCGGTGTTGTTCAGTAACATCCTGTGTGTATATATATGTGTGTGTGTATGTATATATCTGTATATAAGTATATCTATATTTATACACATATGTGTGTATATATATCTGTATATATGTATATATATATATATATATATATATATTTATATCTATATATATGTATACACCCACACAGTTGACTGTGCCAAACATTTTTCTCTGCGTTGAAAAAGGAATGATACGAATTTTTCCATCGACATGAGAATGAAGAAGATATGAACGCAGAGGGAAATGCATTAAGCGAAGTGCCAAAGAGCTGAACGATAGCATTAGCAGCATGGACTAAACAGCTCGGATGTGTTTATGCCGCTTAGCTAGTGGTAGGTAGCTTTCGATACGTCACTGAAAGGCTGGTGGAATACCAGTATTCGTTACAGTTTCTTACCGACTCTGAAGGGCTGATGTAAAGAGAAACATGCCTTCTACCTTGTTACTTGGCTGCAAGTTCCAGCCATCAGCATAACCCACTCCCTACAAGTAATACATCATTTTGAACATGACTCATTTATGTTGGTCATAAAGCTATATTTCGGTGAAAGGTACTTGGAATACACGTTATCGCTGTCGGGTACTTCGTAAATAAAACCGCCGACGTGGATATGTGACGACTGGTGAACACAACTGCGCCGCACAAAATGAAGGATGTTTTGGCCCAGGTTTTCAAGGGAGAACTTATAATACTGATCCTAGCCTCCTGTGTGCAGAACGAGTATCAAAGCTGAACCAGGACGAGTGGAGATAGCACGAAATAGAATGAAGATCATTGAAGGAGCCAACAATGACGTCAAAATGGATCGTGGAATGCAGCTGCATTTCGGATCAAGGAACCAGGGATGTTGGAAGAGTTTGTAGCCTCTGCACCTGAGAAACAGTTGCTCTGTGGAACAATACCATCAACAGCAAAGAGAACACGCTATATTACAATGTCTGTGGGAAACATCCACACATATAGTCTTGCGGCAAACGGACAATGTTCATGTCAGAGGGTCGTCAACACAAGATCGATAGAAACTGTCCTCTGCCCAGATATTAAAGGTCTTTCCTGGTAACTATTTTTAAAAGTATCACTTGACCGCGGTGATAGGTGAGATTACACCAGTGGTAGGTAAGACAAGGGTTCAGTTGGAGCTTGGTGACTCTTCCAGAGCATGACACTTAACATTACGCGAATATCGGATGGGTGCCTTTAAGACTTTGCGTGTATTAGGTAGGTTACGACGTGGTATTGAAACTGTAAGGACTGGTGACTCTGCAATAGCCCCGGCCATGGTTCCTCCTGGTAATTGAATTCCGTTGTGTAGTTGGTCGGTTCAAGTACCGGTTATTGAAGAGCTGCTTTGACTGACACTAACATGATATACTCCCGGCGATTATGTTCTGACAAGGAGTTAACTGTGCTCAGAGCTACATCTTTAACACATCTGTAAGGATTTTCGTTATTCTGATAAACTGTTTAGAAAACATTTCGAATCTATGCTGGTTATTTTCCGCCAAGGAGTTCTTGACCTTCGTTGGTTGCAGGCTCGATTACGATCTTCTATCCTTTCCCTGCCAAAGTGTTGCCAGCACTGCTAAACTGCTTGGCACTCTTCTGGTGGTGCTATAATGGCTACGATGTCTCCCATTCTTGGCATTATTATCAATTATTGGGGTCGGACTGCTCTCGTAGTAACCCACACACCTGCCTGTTGCTTCAAAATCTTCTATTGCTTCCTAAACAATGTATATTCTTTCATTTGCTGTCAATTTCCTGATTCACCATTTTACTATTGCTATCTAATTTTCTTATCCAAGTTTTCAGTTAAACTGTATTACTGTCTACGTACGGTTTCTTTTCTTCTGTCTAACCTTAGATTTGACTGTTTGTATTACTTATTTGGTTAATTACAGTTTAGACCTCAATTTAAGTTATATTGTCTGCGATATTTAATTATTTATATTCTTCACACTAATTTTTGAATTGCGTATTTTACTTTTTACAAGCTCCCGGTTCTATTAATGCCCGATTTACTGCCAACCCGGTAGCCCTTTATATAGTTGACATCCAATCGCGCCTTATTTTTAAAAATTTCCGCAATAAATAAAAACTAATATACTTTTTCGTGTATAATTTACTGCGCTATTTCGTATACCAGTCTCCCTGAGCGTTACCTAGTTGTGAATGAAATAAAAGGAAAAATCAAATTTCGTAACTTGATACAAACTTACATAATTTACTTACATAACAAAATCGATATCTTCTTAACTCGTCAACTGTAGTTTATTATAGTCTTCCTCCTCTTGTTATCAGATTAGTTTGAGAGAAATCTATACATTAATTATGACACATGTTCCAGTTTATATGAGAGGTCCTACTAATACCGAATCACAACACCGGAATTACTTTTTGGGATACTTCTGGAGCTCAACTTTTCATATAATACAAACGAACAATCTCAACGTGAACGTCAGTGCAGCCAATCAATACCTATTATTCTTAAGACATATTTGTGTGAAAATAGGTACTTAAATTATAACCTTATAATACAAAATAATTTATTTTGCCTGAGTTACGCAAACATTAAATAAATTTCCTATTCAGCACTATGGAAGACGTCCTCTGCCTGGTCATTAAGAAGACGGTCATAAACTAGAATGACAACTTTCCTTATATCAGGCCAGATGTCCTTTTTAACCTTCCATGGGCGTACTTGTAAAAACTCTACAACAGCATGCCCAATACATGAAAGTAAATGGGTTCAAATTGTTTATCAAGTGGTCGTCATTTATAAATAATAATAATAATAAATTGCTTCTGACAAACATTATTAATATCATGGCTGCTCGTAGAAAAAAATATTATTATGTATTCAGCCGAGTATTTCTCATATTTTTAAATATTACATGTGATAAATTTTTTATCGTATGAAAGTCACATTCAGTAGGTTTTGCTGAGTGACATGTCAAAATAAAAAATTTTCTCTTTATGGAAAATTACTTACAGTATAAACTTACTATTGATGTAACATATATTTTACTATATGCTCCGGTTAAAAGTATGAGAAGTTTATATGGTAACAATTTAAGTCATTGCTATTTTTTTATCAAATCCATTAATACAATCAAAAATTACTTTACAAATATTATGCTGCCTTCTCGGAGGATCGATTTATTATATTTTTGGTAACCATATTCACCATTGCTGGTCATAATTATTTTTTACGTTTTATTTCACAGGTGTGGACACAACAAAATCCACATAAATATACGCGATGAAAGACTTAACTGAATACAAAATTTAAAATATAGATAATATTCCTTCGACTGCAGTGGAGATGTTTCGATGGTTCATATAAAAAACTAAAACCTGTAATGAAACCACTGAATATTTAATTTAAGCTTGACTATCTTAATAGTTTTGGTTTTAGCTAGTTTAAGAACCTGTCTTGTTAACTCTTGCCTGATTATTAATTTTTTTTAGGTAACCAATAATGAAGAACTGTTCAATAAATCACGAGTGAGCTGGCGGCTAAAGAAAATGTAATACAAATGTTTTGAGGTTGTTCGTGGAAAATTTATTGTTTTTAAGATCCTGCTCAATTTTGCCCTCCCGTAAATTTCTATATTTTCGGCAATATAATAAAGCAGCAGTGTAGTGGACAGACCACTCGCCTTCCATAAAGTTGCGGGTTCCATTTCTTGTGTCGATCCGGATTTTCTCGTTTGTGAAATGTGGTGGATGCACGTTGTCGTTGACCGGCGTTTTTTTTTTTTTGTCATGGTTCCCTGGCTTCTCTGTCTTTATTCTATCGCTGCTTTGTTCTTATAGCCATGCACAAACATGTGAGTACTTGGACACTCTTCCATACATTTATTTTCAGTCAATATGTGTCGTTACGCTTTATGTAAGTAGGAACACTATGAGTTAAAAGTAATGCATATGACAATGTTTACATTTACGTTCGGTGGAAAATACACAAATATATTGAAACAAGATCTAAATAAGATTATCCAAGTGCTCACTTTATCGTGAATGGTCTGTACCTCGTACCATTCCTCACAAGCGCAAAACACTTCCAATATTATCACTAGTCCATTATATTCTCTTTCTCTTCACTTCAATGTTAACATGTGACGTCTGAATAAAGTATAAAATAGTGATCAGGAAGATCTATAAAATAAAGTGCTGACTAACGTGTTACTGGCCTACTTCCTGGTATAAATTATGTCAACAGTAAATGTCGCGTCTGTGGATCCTCCCGGCACTTCGCCCGTAAGCTCGCACTATACGCCTCTTGTGTCCGCATGTAGCACTCAATGAGTGGCTGTATCCTTGGGTGTGTCGTTGACCCCACGCCGCTCGCACGACTATCCCACGTGTGCTCGCATGCAAATACGAACTGGTATCGCGAACATGCCGGAGCAGAATATTAGCGGAAACCGACTTTGACCGCCGCGTGCCTAGGGTCGTTGGCTCACGACCTTCCACTAAGAGGCCGTGGTACATAATTCGACGCTAAAAGAATTAATCTATAACTGTAGGTTTCTTGAAGCCAATTGGCGAAAATTAAAAAATAGCAATTCTAGACGATAGTTTTAGCCAACGTTTCAAATAAAATTGTTTCCAGTGTTACGAACTTATGAGGCACAATCTCTGACGCCGGAACCTCGTGCATTTTACTGCGGCGCAAGAGATCACGCGTAACGAATTTGTAATTTTGAATAAATATTTACTCATAAAGTGGGTAAATACCATTATCTAGGATTGTCATTGAGTATTTTATCCATATTGGTTTCGAAAAGAGCGTAGGAATCAACTGATGTTTTCAGCGTTTATCTGCCACACACTCTTTACAACAGGACGAACAGCCCGCCGAGTGATGCCAACTTCAAAACATTATCTTATATATATTTTTATTAGATATTTATAACATTCTCTTTGTACACACTGGCAACGACTTGGAAGATTTCACTGTAAAGTGTAGACTTAGGGGGACCGTCTACCAGCGCGTTAGAGGCTCTGAAGCGACGGAGCTGTAAGGTCGACATTTAAGCGCACTTCAAATGCCGCATCGCCTTAACGAGCCAAGCGCTGAACTAGAGTGCAAGGTTCCTGCAGAATCGTGTTTACTATGGGACACTAAGCGGTGACCATATACTTTTATTGGTGGAGAATCTGTAGCAAAGTTCAATGCACGTCTATATCTGAGTTTCACATATCCGGTTATTACATTTTGAAGTACGGTAGACTCCCGATTATCCTCATGTGGATTATCCGATTTGCGGATTATCCTCGCAAAATATTTCACTTTAAATAATAGAAAAAAAAATTTTAAAAATTTGTTAAAAATTTTTAATTAATTTTTTTAAAAATTGTTTTAGAAGATTTGAAGAACATTTAAGTATTTTCCAGCTGGAGAAACATTCGTCTGCGCATAAATGAACTAACTAGATTATCCCACGTGTCACGCATTAATCGGCTAACGAGATTTTTATCTTGGGTAAATTATAGATCCGTGATTTTTATTATTTGTTTTTAGATTATTAGCACAAACCACCTAATGATTTATGCGAATAATCGAGATTCTAGTACATTAAATTACTTCCTGATTGCAGGAATGAATTTGACTTTTTTTTTTCTTTCTACTGAGATCTAAGAAAGGGTAAAAGTGGATTATCCGCGATTTTGGATTATCTGAGGCTTGTCTCCCTCAATTATTGCGGATAGTCGGGAGTTGACTGTACATCAGTCTAAAAAGGTCATTTATAATTAAGTTGGAGGACAGAAACGCTGTGTTTCATGAGCATATTGTCTTACATTGCGTAAAGTGTGCTTCCGTTTCTTACGTTGGCTCAGTGTGCACACGTGGAATAATTTCGATTGGAAAACCTGTTTACGAACACACTGAGACACATTTTCAAGCGCCTGGTAGGCAGCGCCCTTAACTCTGTGTTCAATATTTCTTTACAAACAATTTATGTATCTCATGTGGTTGAAATAGCGCAATGTTAATAACCGTATTACGCACTTTCTATTGTTATAGAAAGTTAACATCCGAGTTCATAAAAAATTTATTTTTCAGTTGGTATGTCCTGCAAGATAATATTAAAAATGCTCACTTTACCATGAATAATCAGTGTATAAACTCTACAATCTCTAAGATAGCAGTGGTCTATATGCAGGGTGTACTAGTACAACTACAATATAGGAACTTGTTAACTTAAAAAATAATTATTGCAATGGAAATTTTAACAGACTTACGACCTACTAGCAATAATTAATTTTTCCACAAACTTAAAATACGTCAACATTTTTGTTCTGGTGCAAACCCTGCTCACGAAATCTTTTTCAAAAATACCAAATACTTTGTTGAAATCAAACACTTTCAATGTTACGACATACCATATGCGAAGGTGTATTACCAATTGTTCACGTAAAGAAAATTGCATGATGATACTGGTTACTGTGAAAGCGGAGTGCATCGTCAGTTTACGATCAAATCCAGATAATTATTGCAATTACTTATATGGCTGAGCGAAAGCTGTTACGGCGTACCAAAAGCTTAATTAACAGGCAGTTTACGCAAAGTATTAAGGCGTATGTTAACCGTCCAATTACAAACAGAATACTGGTCCTCTTGAAGCACAAGTCTTAAGCCACCATGCTTAAGTTGAATAAGGTTGCTAATATGAGATGTAAAATTCTTAAGTTCGTCTAGTAATTTTCAAATACGTTACCATATTTCATTTGCTATTTCATTTACAATTTACAATATGGTTTAAAATTATCACACGATAAGCCTGACTGGTTACCTTTTTATTATGTTTATTTTTTACAAAAATAGACCATAACGTTATGCTTTTATTGCCGATTTGAAACCAAATTTGAGTGCGAAACGTTTTCTAGTAATTTCTATACAAGTAACGCACAAGTAAATTATTTCTGTGAATGTGTATGAGTTTAATAGTCGAATATATTTTCATCTGACAAAATTTCCTTTTATAATGTTCTTTCGGTAATGTATATGTATATAGTCAGGCTGTCCGAGAAACCGAGAAGCTGTTAGCATTGTAAGTAAAGAAATATAATTTATTATTCTTGAAATAGCATTCCCTTTAGTCGACTAGAATACGTACAGAAAAAAACATGCCCCAGCAAGCTAGCATGTGTAACCATCCAAAACGTGAAATAGGAAGTTTAAGGATGAACTTTAAATTATTTTTAAGTATTTGCGTTTTGGGATTCCTTTCATTATTTTTACTGTGAGCTGCTGCTATGAACTCCAACAATGAAAATTATTACACATTTAGATTCAAACTCAGTGTAATTGCGATTTCACTACAATTAGAAAGAATTTTTAATTTTCACGTTTGTACTTTAATTGCCCTGTATGTAGCTGAATCCATTATTACTAAGCAGCTTAAAGATTTTCGACTTGTGAAACTGATTCTTCATTGCATTTTTCCAGATCATGCAACTATAAATTCACTAAACTCATTGCCTTGTCCGTTGTTTAACAAAACTTGTTTCCCTATCATGCACACTTTCACAAAAATGTTCTACTAGAGTACATGACATCACAAACCTTAATACATTTTTGAAGTTCCTTATTTTAACTTCATCAAAAATTTATTTCCTTAACTAAATCAAAGGACGATAAGTCATCAGGAAACCTTTTCCCCAAAATGAATGCAAATTAACACAAAAAGTTACGATCACTGACGTGGTTTCTGAAAAATAAAACCTAACATCTTACTTCATCCATAAACGCTATCTTTAAACACACAGAGCATAACATGAAATTTCTTAACCAATTTTTGATGGAGGACTGCAAAAAAAAAAAAAAAAAAAATTCAATTTGATTCAATCGGTTAAGTCTTTCCACATATGTGTGTGCGTGTGTGTTATGGAATATTCCATATGGCTGCCCTAAATTATTAATGTGTGCAAAAATTAGAGTTTCGATAATTAATTGTATTAATATAACTTGTGACTAAAATCGGCATTGTATCAGAAGAATTAACAACTCTTAAGTATAAAATATTGTTTCAATCTGTCTAGTTGTATCCAAAATGTGGAACAGATTTATTTTTGTTGTGTCATATTCTAAAAACTGATTAACAGCTTTTTACTCTCCTGAAAAAAAGAAAGAAAGAAAAAAGAAACTGTCAAAATATAACTGTTAGTTCCTTTTACTTTCGTAGTTCTCAAATTATGACAAAAAAGTTGTGCATAGTGGCTTACCTGCAGTATTAAACCGGACAAAACTCAATCTCTCGATGATAAATTGTCAAAATGTAAAATTAAGTTGCATTTTGTCAAGTAGGTTGAGAAATAACACGAAACCTATATTTATTCGAGTTGTTACATCTTCCAGTATGGCAGACATTCAATCATTTGCCCCCTTGAATCAAAGCCTAGTTTTTTAACTGTAAAATACATTTTACTACTATGGGTTTATTTTAGTTCTGGAAAAACGACGAAAAAACCAAGCCAATTATCGCAGTGGTTACACGTTGGACTCGCATTCGGAAGAATACGGGTTCAAATCCCGGCTCCGACCATCCTGACTCCGGTTTTTCATGTACTCCCGAAATCACTCCAGGCGAATGCAGCTCGCTGTATACGATTAAAAAATTAAGTAACATGTTAGCAGTATGGGTTTAAAAGCAAGAATATACTAAAATAAATAGTTAACTACGTAAGTTATTGCATAAATTTGCACTTCGTTTTGATGTGTGTGTAAATATTGATGTGTTAATAACGGTCTTCTTAATCAATAAATATGTTTGAATAATTTTCGTTATAACATGTTAGTTATTTCTGAGATATATGCAAACTAGATGTAATATTTCATGATGAGGTCCCAGCTAATAACGGAATTTTCACCTAGTACCTCAATTCAAGCGACTATAAAAAATGTACATAGGCAATAATGCAGTGAATACAGCTTCAATTAAAGAAACATTCACTCATTTTCGTTTATATACGGTTGCCTGTGCAATGATGGTATGTGCTTATGTGTATTGTGTGGTGTTTGTGTTATAAAGTGAGGTCGCAGCGGGATAAGTAGCGTGTTGTTCCAGCCAGTCTACATCCCCATCTCGAGGGTGAGCAAGTATGTGGACTGGTCGCAGCTGCCCGAGGAGCTGGGTGGTACCTGGTGCTACAACCACAACCAGTGGATACAGAGCCGCATTGTGAGTCTCATGCTGCATTACATATCCATAACGTACTTTATATTACATCACATACTATCTCTACCCGGAAGTTTTAGGTATGTGTACTCCTGACTACGAATTTTAACATTACAGTATTTGGTTTTTATTTTTTATTTTACTTTTAGTAATGCCACTTTGCGTGAAAATATATTTATTAAAGTAGTCGCGTAATTTCTATGTTCATGCAATTGCAAGGATGTAACTACAATACTGTAAAAATCTTCCTGCATTGTAATAGGAGTTTCTAACCCACACACAACATTAAACAACACCGTACCCAGCTTGTAAACAGAGGACACGTTAAGTACTGACATTATACAGGTATGATAACACGAATAGCCGTGTGACTATCATAAACCAGCGCTTCTCCACTGTAGGGTCTCATTCCTAATTTATTTATTATTTATTGATTACTTTAGTATCAATTTTTCTGTTTCCTAAAACTATATTGTATCACTACAACTTATGTATAGAAAATAATTTTACCATGCCGAGTTTCTTAATACCCATATACACCTGTGAGGTAAAATGACAAATAATATTTTGCAGTGTACTAGTTGGCATTGCAATGCGCTGTGTGGGTTTACTAGTCAACTACTAAAGGTATGTTGTGACAGCGAGCATTTATAACAGAGGAGCGGGTTATCAACAACCATATAGTTGTCCATGAGAGATAGTATTGTTGTCTTGACGCTAGTTTTTTTACTCTTAAACTTGCGACCATAAATCTGCCGCTCTGGTGGCAAGATTGCTGGCAAGAAACAACCAACCCAGCCCGTGTATGGGTCTGTAACCATTATCCAAGCACCGAGAGTTGTCGTTCAACCTGCACGTTTGTCTACTAGATACGATACGTAACGCCTTCTGATTTTTGTGGGCACACCTCGTAAAAAACCACTTTCCGCGCGTAATATATTAAAATACTACAAACATATTTTACTTGTAAATATATAAACCCCTTGAGCACAGTTTCTAGCAGCTCAAATAAAGTTTTAATTTATTTGCATTCACAAAATGTACAGTAAACGTTTATACACAAACATTTTGGAGGAGATATACGAAACCAGGAATTCCAGAAATATAATATTAATGCGTAAGTGAGTATTTGTATACTAAGCATGGCTGTAATCGATAAGAAATTCTTTAGTGAAAAGACTTACTAATATATTACTAACATGTCTCTGGGCACATAAAACCGTACTTACGTATGTACGAATGACTAAGGAATTACTAGCAATATAACTACTTTTATTATTACATCATTTATTTATACAGTACATGATAAAATTATTATTCTACATGTTATGAGACACAGTCCACAGTTTATACAGAATTTGATTAGAATTTAAGATATGGAATTTTTTTACCATGTTCAATATTTTTTTTGAGATAGTCAAATATACATCAGAAAGTGGATACATCCTGTTAAAATGCAGTCAGGCAACTTCGTAAACAATATTTTACTAAACACTGAATTATAAAAGTTAGTAGTTAATCGTGAAAATCTTGTAGGAAATTTATAATAATTCTGTGATTTAAAGTCACTTACGATAACCGATGTCATTAAAACCCTTGTAGTTCCGGGTCACAACCATTTCAGGTAATAAGAGGCTTTGGTTAATTTATTTGTAGCTTCCTGTGCACATAGGTAAAAGTTATTTTTACGCATAGGACTCTTAGCGAATAAAGCAAATTATAAACAGAAGTAAAACAATGATGGATAACTAGATGAGATGTGTTCGCAGTACCTGGAGTCGTTTGTGAAGGATGCCGAGGTGTCGATGTTCGAGTTGGAGAAACTACGTCAGAGACTGACTAGCTTCAAGCCAGGTGTGCGTGTGAGCAGCATCGAGGAGACTCTGTCCTTCAACACGTCCATGTTCCAGGGTGTCAGCGAGCTGACACATAAAGTGCTGCAGGCAGGTAAACACGCCGCCAGTGCTGACTACGTCCTCACTGATACCAACCTTCACACATGTCCTTATAAATACAATTTGCTTTGTTGACTTCCCATGTACACAACCAGTGCGAGCTGACACATAAAGTGCTGCAGGCAGGTAAACACGCCGCCCGTGCTGACTACGTCCTCACTGATACCAACCTTCACACAGGTCCTTATAAATACAATTTGCTTTGTTGACTTCCCATGTACACAACCAGTGCGAGCTGACACACAAGGTGCTGCAGGCAGGTAAACACGTCGCCCGTGCTGACTACGTCCTCACTGATACCAACCTTCACACAGGTCCTTATAAATACAATTTGCTTTGTTGACTTCCCATGTACACAACCAGTGCGAGCTGACACACAAGGTGCTGCAGGCAGGTAAACACGTCGCCCGTGCTGACTACGTCCTCACTGATACCAACCTTCATACAGGTCCTTATAAATACAATTTGCTTTGTTGACTTCCCATGTACACAACCAGTGCGAGCTGACACACAAAATGATGCAGGCAGGTAAACACGTCGCCCGTGCTGACTACGTCCTCACTGATAACAACCTTCACACAGGTCCTCATAAACACCCTTCTTTCGTTTGCTTTGTTGACTTCCCATGTACGCAACCAGTGCCTTGATAATAAGCCAGTGTGGAAGAGATAAGCAGGCCGTCAACGCCTGTTGTGACAATTCCAACAATCGCTCGGAACTGTTTTGAAGATCCCCAACAAAACTGATTAATTATGCACGGACGGACGTTCAAACTCGGGTCATACCAATCCCGCATAGAGGATGACGACAATGTTGATATTTATAATAAAACTAGCAGTCCCCCGCGGCTTTGCTCGCGAGTATTATTCGTAACTGATAATATTTACTTTAATTGAAAAACTTCTTTGTACACAAGATTGGTACTTCAGTCATCAAGTGTTAGAATGTCCGAGCGGCTAGTTGAACTAATTCTGCAGAAGGATAAGTAGCTATAGCTGTCCATGCGAAAAGCAGTCTTAAGTTTGTCCCTGCCACTAACAGCGACTTCGCCTGGGCCTTATTTATAAAACTGCCAATTTGACGTTCTATGGTAGTTACAGACATCTAAGGAAAGAGGTTAATCGAATGAGAAACATCTGTTTACCCTGTGCACAACCATTGGTGACGGTGCCCTCAATTATATATTGTCAAAATATTCACTTTAACATTACTGACATTACAAAGTTTCAGAGAGTTAAGGTTTCGCGGAAACGTATTTGGTGCCCCAAACCTGAGATTAGTGAGATGATATATCGTCGGTTTACTGCCAAAAGTGACCATGTCAAAATGAGATAAAATTATAAATATGCTAGGAATATGTATATGTTGTTCACGAACAATTGCCCAAGTTTAAAGTCTATTCGTCGTTTCGTACTGTTGTGTCACAGTATAGTAACATACCACATTTTTGTTAATATCTACAATTTATTACTGTTTTTAAACGAAATAGTATTTATGACTTAATCACTTTTGGCAGTATACCGACAATATGTCAGCTGATATTGTAGAGGAACCTACGTGGAAAGCGAACTGCAATTTTACCCCTTTTAAAGACTACATGTAAATTGCACTAATTCGATCTGCCTTGTAGTTTTTGTGTGTCAGAATTGAACGTTTGCACGCAGATTTTAACGGAATTCGAGCCCAGAAACTGCCGGAATTTAGACCTGAGTGACAAACAACTGCGTCACGTAACGTCGAAATAATTAATGAAAATAAAATTTATTGAAAAAAAAAAAAATATATATATATATAT